>JASDQU010373896.1:70151-88501 GCA_032191745.1 Picea mariana | reverse complement strand
CTAACCCTAGGAGATGAAGCGTCAAAAGTCATGTGGGCCCCGTTTGGGTAAGTTAGTACATCAACTTCCCGTGGTCGTAACTTTTGCATACAATCTCCGTTTTAGGCGTGTGATAGCCTGTTGGAAAGGTATCGTCAAAGAGATTCATTTTGGGGGCTCAATAATTCATTCAGCTATCATTGAGGAGCTCAATCCTGAAAAACCTTCATTCACGCTCTCAAAATGGCCCCAGAAGTTAAAACTGCTAAAAATAGTAAATTGTCAAAATTGCCAAAAATTTGTTTTGAGCCAGTTGGAAAAGGTGGGTGGCCACCAATATCCATCTGGATGATATATAGATAATTACCATGGGACGATATTCATTCGATCCACCATCAATGTGCCCATATTTCCTACAATGTTTTGCAGTTGTTGCTATTAAAATTCTTACGGGACGTCTGAGGCAACATTTTTTACAAGGGCAATAACATCTACCATCACCCTTTTCACCCACTTTAGTTTTTTCCTCGCCTCTAACAACATTCTGCGACATTCTTACGCACAAAAATACCCTTTCGGAACCATCGTTGTTATAGCAAGATTGTCACAACATCTTTAAATCGTCAAATATTTATAGTCCAATTTTAGGTCACGATCGTCGCAATTGCGACGACTGTGACCTAAAAATATTTTTTTTTTACCTATTTATTTGTCATCTTTAACGGTCAATTTTAACGTTAGGTCAGTTGTTTCTCTTGCGATGAACATTGACCATATTAATTTAAACAAACTAGATGTGTCACTCTTGCGACAAACATTGACCATATTAATTTAGTCAAAGTACATGCGTCGAGATAGCGACGAATATGGGGTGGATTCAGAAAAAATGAACTTTTTCTCTTGCATGTTGCAACGAAAGATTACTTTCGTCGCAAGTGGTCGTCGCAAATTTTTCAATATGTAGTAGTGACTTGAGATCCTTCGAGAGACAGACTGTATTGGAATCCCCCATCCCCTTGACAGAAGGACAAGAAGTCAAACCCTCACCCAAGTTTTGAACAAGATCATTCCTCTCAATACTAGAGGTCTCAATGACCGCATCTGGTATAGAATTTAGAATCAAAGAGGAAATGTGATACTTACCCGAGTTTCGATGGAACGATGTACTCTTTAACCACAAATCCTCAATCTTGAACAATGATTCATTTGTGAGGTCTAGTTCATCTCTAAAATAGTCCTAGAGAGATATTCATGCCACATCGTGTGAAACTCCCTCCCCCAAAGGGACATTGACTTCACCAATTAGTATTTTGGACTGTTCAATCATTTTATCTGATGTTGTCCTAAACACACTACTCCTATCAAGATCCTTTTGTGGGCATGGAGTAGTCTAGGCGTCTTTTTCCCCCATAATGTAAGTGGATTATGTATCCAAGACCCCTCTAGACCCTCTAGGGCTCCCTTCGAATTTCTTCATAAAAACCAACTCACAGTCAGCCAGATCATGCATGACTCTATGGCAACTTTAACATCTAAAAGGTACATTGACATAGTCAAGTACCTGTGTAAAGGTCTGGTCTCTAACCACTAGGTCCATAATTTCATATATCCCTTGACATGGATCCATCTCGACAATGATCTAAGCCACCGACTAGTGTGGGCTACTCGTGTAGCTATCATCAACAGTAATATAATTCTCTAGAATCTTGCCAATGGATTTTAAACCTGTGTCTGACCAAATCTCCACTAGGAGATTAGGGAGATTAATCCAAATCGAGACTCTGGTCATAATCTCCTCCCTTGCATAAAATAAAGGGTTCTACGATTTAATATTGAGAAGGCATTTGTCCCAATACCATTGATTCCCTAATATCCTCCAAGCATCGTCCTTTGTTTTAAATAGAAACCCAATCCATCCTCTGGATAAGAGATGCACAATTGGGGAGTATCCAATGACAGAACCCCAATGACCTTGAATCCATGTATAGAAAGACTCCTTCACCACCCTTCGCCCACAAAATCTCCCAATGAGATCATCTCCATCCATATTAGCTATTTGGCTAACCAGTAAGTCTCTTCCTACTACGAGAGAAACCACTCCTCCTTCTGACTTGATAGTATGTCTATTTTTGCGGCTGGAACCCTTCTGGTCAATCCTTAATCCACCACCCTATAATTCAAAAGGCTCCAATCCACCCTTAGTGAACCCTGAAGTTTGAATTTTAACCAAATCAAAACCCACCGAATATATAACGACATAATATGTCAACCTTGGTTTAGACTCACACAAAAGACCCTTTTCCTTATCACATCATTGAACCCTAAAGTTTGAAGTTTAACCAAATTAAAACCCATCGAATATCTAATGACATAATATGTTATCCTTAGTTTAGACTCACACAAAAGACCCTTTTCCTTATCACATATATCCCCAAAACACCCATCCTAGAGGCAATCATCCCCCCATCTAGCATTGAATGTTCGATCCCTCAAGTTTGCTTCAAAGCTATGTGATTTGATAGTATCAAATCGAAGTTGCTTGGGAAGATGTGAAGGAATTACTATTTTCTCTTGTAGTCTGACAACACTAGAGTAAGCAACCTAGGTACATTAAACTTTTGGGCTAACGAAAAATGAAATCCTCTGAATGATCCATTAGTTGTACGTCCTCCTCCATGTGATTAAGCCAAAAAATACCCACCAGCTCTCACCCACACCCTGACAACGAACTTGTAAACATCAACCCTACCACAAGAAACCCTAGCTCTCATCACACCCTTCTTTTCCATTTCATTGTCTATATCTAAATTCATTGTTGATTCTTATTTTATATAATATCATTTGATATACATTCTAAGGGGTTAGTTGAATCGGTTATTGCCAATGTTGTTAGGTATTTGGCTAGTTTTGTGCCAACAATTACCTAGTTAAAATCTTCATCGGTGAGGCATACTAGTCCTCACTAATCTACATCAATGGGTTTACTAGCAGTGTCATCCATGAATGTGGGAAAGCATCCATTAAGTTTTCCCACAAAATTTTCCTAGAAAAAAAATATCATTTTTATGTCTATGAATATATTAATAAATATCATTTAATTGTTTGCAATAAAAATCTATCGAATTATCTATAGATCCGCTAGTGATATTATGTAGATCATGATCCTTGGCAAGTCATATCTGAGTCTAATGACATACGTCAATTCTCTTCACAACATGGGAAAATGACATGGATCAAATGTATCGTGCGAGGATCAACATCATGTCCATAAAAATATTGACAAATATTGAACAAGATATTAAATAATCATACATCATGCATTTTATATGGATCATGCATTTTATATCGATCAATATCATTTGAATAGGTTAAGGGAAAAAAAAATCACATCTGAATAAGTTGAGGAGGAAAAATCACATCTAAATTCCAAGTTATCTTACACATTCATATCTAAAATATAATAAACCTTAATGCAATCTAATGATCTTACACACTCATATCTAAAATCTAATAAACCTTAATGTAATCTAGTGATTACACTTCATTATTCACATGTTTAYTTATTGATGGGGGTTAAGCTAAGGTTCTCCCATAAGACTTTCATGTGATCTACGTGGAGGGGCACAAATGGTATYCCATTCTAGGAGAGAAGGCCCCCTTAACATCATAAAAGAGGTAATTACAAGGTTGAAGGGTCACCTACACAACTATAGGTTAGTTYATAGSTGATCAAAAGCCCAAAACCACCCGTTTCAATGGGTCGCTCGAWACATTAGARAAGATGCCACGCATGGAAATYTCATAAGAKATGGAACTCTATATATGAAGGACCATGCAATTATTTTCCAATTTCTTGAATCTTGGTTATTTKAATAACTTACTATGGTGGATGGATATTTGTAAATTGACCATTTAAGGGTAAAATTATGTACAAAGGATATTTTTATTATCATTTTTGTGCACATGGATATAGATAAGATTTTTTCGAAGGGGTTATATTTTCATTCATTGAATCTTAATATGAGATATTGTGTTAGAACACTTTTAGTAATGGAAGGAGGATTTTTTGAAATTCATTTTATGGATATATATTTTTTGAAATTTATTTTATGGAAATATATTTTTTCTATGCATAAAATTTTTGAATGATGAGATTTTGAAGAATGTGGGTAACAAACTTGAGGTTTTCATTCAGGGAAAAATTGGTACATGTTATATCTACATATACATAGATGTGTTTTAGTGTGATTTTGATGAGATTATTATGATGCATATGTTATATCCACATAGATGTGTTTTAGTGTGATTTTGATGAAACTGTTATGATACATATGATTTATAGGAAGTGAAACCTAGTTCAACGTATCTAAGAAGAAGAAATGAGAGAGGAAACAATAAAAATCAAAGATAAGAAAAAAAATATGAAGTATTATAAGGGGTGAATGAGAATGGTGAGCCAAATTAAGAAGAAGATAGCATGCAAGCTAAGGAAAATGGATTGATGGAAAATTATAAATAATAGTAACGAGTCTCACCTAAAACTCTCACATAACTTCAATGAACCCTTCAGCTCATCTTTAAAATTTGTATATAAAAGTAAAAGAGATTATGAAAAACTAAAGGGCCCCAATAAGAAATACTAAGGTAGGATTCAAAGTGAAAGAAGGTAAAAAAAAGATGGGATGAGGATAATAGATTGAATATAAAGTACTCAAGAAGGGCACAAGAAAACTAAATATGGAAGAACAATGATTTACAAACCCTTACTGAAAGCAAATCAACAATACTTGTAGCAACAAATAGAGGATTAAATGTAGTTAAAAATAATTGTCAATAAAGACAAACGAACTTTCCTACTACAATATATGAATATAACATATTATACTTTCTCTCAAAAAGTGAGTCATGTATCTTTAGCATAAACTCAATAAAAACAAAGAGAGATGAATCAATTCAAAATTAGATAAGAATTCATCAAACTCACTATAAATCAACCCTATTTCTTTAAAACCACAAAATACAATACCATCTAACCTTATTTCTTTAAAACCACAAAATACATACCTTCCAAAAAGGACATATACATCAAGAAATTATCAAACCAGAGGGTCAACTTTTGATTAAATTGAGGAAAACATAGACATGGAAGGAGGTGAAACTTATAAAGGAAGTTTTGTATTGGAACTTAAGGCGATCCAATACCTTGAAAAATGAGACTCTTAAAAACAAAGATCATAGTGAAGAAATTGGATAATTTTTACAAGAAACAAAATGTAATATAGAGGGGATGAGCATTTTTTTTGAAAACTCTAGATATGTTTCATATTTATAGTTTCCATTCATTGAGATTCACAAAAAATTGGATTGGAAAATCGGATTATAAAAGATAGTAGTTATAATGTGTTTTTTTATCAATATTTTTATCAATAATGAAATACCTTGATGGAATAGTGATAAATATGTGTGCCCTAATGAACAAAATTCATAACCTATAATATTGTGATATCTTGATCAAACATATAATTTTTTTTTTTTAGTTTGAGCCATGAATCTTGGGTGGTGACTTTTAACTCGATGACAAACCTTTTGGAAAAACGAAAGAGATAAGGAGAATTGACAATGTGGTTCTATGGATTCAATATCTTATTTAGACCCTCAACATTGTGGATATATTCATTTAGGAAGGCTTATTCATTTGGATCGATCGGTTAGAATATTGTGCTCGTTAACCATAGACAATATCACTATTGTCACCCAACCATAGGCACACATCCACCCCCGAGCACCTTAACCTTTGACAGAAAGAATGATTCTGGGAAGCCTCACTAGAACCAATAGATAACCAAGAGAGAGAGAGAGAGAGAGCACCTTTATCCTAAGGTAGTGCACCAAGCAGAAAGTCCCAAACCACAAACCAAGACCAGTACCCAGCTGCAGTCGTTGCAGCTGCACTCTTCCTCTAGACTTGCGCACCACTTTATTGAGTGTGAGTGTGTTACCAAATGAGCTTAAGCGCCTTCTATTTATACTAATATGTCCAGGTGAACAAGTGTCTCTTCAAGTAGGTCTGAAATTTCCTTTTATACATATAATACTTCAATATTACTTATTTTTTTGAGTCGACTTGTCTTCCAGGGTTTTTACACATTTGTTTAGGTTTTTTCTTGCTTTCAAAATATTCTATTCTAGTCAAAGGTTTATCCATGGAGGTTAATACCTCTCGCAGCTACCAAAACATCAACACTCCCTCTTAACTAGAGAGGTATTTAACCATGATGTTCCCTTCTAGTCTTCATAGACTTTATCATTATTCCATGATCCTCTCGTCATGGTTACGCAAACAATGCTACTGGTAGAATCATTACGCCACACATGGCTACACCCATGTGGACCTATCAATCTCATCTAGGGGCCACAACCTGCTATAAAACACTAGAGCTACACCTCGTAGTGTGTGTCACCATCATCATCATGGAATACACATGCATGATGTGCTCACCCATGGCTACACCCATGTCGTGAGTATCATCATTATCCATCCATCTCACATGGCATAGGAAATATCTACATGGTCTTCCAGACCAATAGCATTACTAGAGCTACACAGGCTATCTCATGATCACCTAGATCATATTACGAGCAACACCATCACATCCATATAGGTTCTCAATTACGCCACTAGTGTACCAGACTGTCTCACTGGTGTAGCAACAACTCAGCATACCAGACCATCTCACTGGAGTAGCCTACAACTCGACATAAATCCTACAACTCATCATGAAGCCTACAACTCGACACAATGCCTACAACTCGACATGAAGCCTACAACTCGGCACAAAGGCCTACAACTCAGATCGAAGCCTAAAACTCAACACGAAGTCCTACAACTCAGCACGAAGGCCTCCAACTTGGCACGAAGGCCTACAACTTGGCATGAAGGCCTGCAACTTGGCACGAAGGCCTACAACTTGGCACGAAGGACTACAACTCGACATGAAGGCCTACAACTCGACACAAAGGCATACAACTTGGAACGAAGGCCTACAACTTGGCACAAAGGTATACAACTCAGCATGAAGGCCTACAAGATCCTTATTTTTGAATTCTTCCATCAACTCCCTTTCACTGAGAGAATCCTCGAACCACGCTTGTGTCTGCTACATGTCCCTATGCATCCTGTAAAGTGTTGTGAAACCTTGCTTCTTCTTGATCATTGAATCCCTCTGAACTTTGACTCCCTCTGAGTCCTTTCAAGTCTTTTTTTTCTGTGGTAACCTTCCTAGAATATGTAGGATAACCTGCCCAAAACATAAACAACAAGAGAAAAAATATTTCCAATATAATAGAATTTTATATAAGAACATATAAATTTCATGATAATTCATTATAGCATTACCAAGGTGTCCTGCTTGAGAACAAGAATAAGAAATATCTCCTAGAGGAGATGTTAGTTCATATTGCAATTAAGTACAATAATGTAACGTCCCCAGTCACCAACAGATCAGGCAACGTCACTTCTTGGGCGTCTCTCTTAGCTCTTATACCATTTTGTAACGTCCCCAGCCACCAACAGGTATGGAAACGTCACTTCTTGGATGGTTCACTTAGCTCTGATACCATTTTGTAACGTACCTGGCCACTCAAGTCGGGTCATGATACTGAAAAACACATTTTTACTGAGCTTTTGATAACCCAAAAGGTATCATACCCAGCCATAGACCTGTTGGGCTATGGCACACAGGAACTCTTGCAGAACATCATACATATATAACTTAACAGAAAATTACATTCTGCTAATATACAGATAAATGCAGAAATAATAGTAAATCCTATACATACAGCATATACAGCCTAAACTCATAAATATAAAACATGTAAAAATACAAAGAAAGTAAATGAACACATAAATGATACTTATCTTTTTAGATAAGACCACCAACTACATGCATACCTTCCACGAACCTCCCAGCCTTAGACCATGCTGCTCATCACGCTCAGCAGTGGGCCACCCCCGAGCTGGGACTAAACTCCACCCAGGGCAAAGGAATCCTAGACCTAGGTTGAGGCTACGGGAAACTGCACTGTGCAACTGGAAGGATTCTCTCCAAGGAGCATACTTACGCCCACTGCTCACAGACTCTCATTCCCCACATGCATGTCCCACCCCGGGAATATGCACCTTCATTGTTCCACAGTCCATCGTCTGCTCCACTTCCCTTCCAAGGCATCAGCAACAGGTCGAATCAGGAATTCTCAGAGCTCCGTAACTGGTACTGGAATCCCTCAAGAAGAAATCACTTCCGAGAAAACTCTCTCACCTGAAGAGAGTTTCTCACAAGCCTGACAACCTGCTTCTTCAACCATGGGCATGAAAACCCGCCTCTTCAATTCACAACCACCAAAAATCGGGTAAGGCAAGAGGAGGACTCAACAATTTACAGAGGTTTAGAAAGGAGGAAATGAGAAATTACTTTGCGGCATTTTTTTGTCAGTACAGTAGTTAGAAATACCTCTAGCATCCTATAGGGATAACCCCCAGAGTAATAATGATGTTACGGGGTAGAGACTCATAAACAACATGATGCCTCCACATATATGGTTGGACTAACAGAACATCACAGACTTCCAGTGGGGAAACATCACACAGTACATGATCCTTGAAGGGATTGATGCCATATGACAGGCGACATTGTTGGATGACATGAAAATAGTGTCCCTGACAGAGACATTCGATGTTGTATGGATGCAGGTGTGGTGTTGTCATAAAATTCAATTGGTTGATGACCTATGTTGAGATGAGTTTCTTATGGATTCAACTATCAACAATAAAATGAAACAGGCTCCCCTTCACCCACATCTATGAATGGAAAAGGCGCCCCCCCCTCCTCAGTATCCTCTAGTTATTCTGGTTAGATTGTTGTGGTCATGACAGTAGAAGTGGTTTCTACATCAATTATTTGTCTCCTTTTATTATTGTCTGAATCGGATTCTGACTCGTGGCTCAACTCTATTTCTTTGAGCTCTGCCACCAATGACTATTTTGAGCAACATTCATCGGTGTTGTGCCAAAGGATTTTGTGGGAGTCGCACCACTTCCCAGTGTCCTTCTTTGTCTTCATGGTACCCTTATTTTCCTATGGCTTAGACTGGTTTTCTTGAGGTTGATTGTTCTATGAGTTAGGGATACCTTTACCATACTTTGGTTGTTGCGTATTTGTAAACCCAAATTCTCGCTTGTTCTGCTACTTAAATTTCTGCTTGATTTTGAAAGCATATGATCTCGATTATTTTTTAAACGAAATGAAAGCAGAGATACTACAATGAAATACACATAAAAATTTCTAGAAACGGAGAAATACAACAATATATGATTTCTATTAATGAAAGAAATGTACAAAGACTGTAAAAATGCATAGTGCAGGACTCGCTAGAATGGTGCAGCTTTATCTCTGAGAAGAGATGTGACGGCTATGTTCATTCGCAAGAAGATAATTACAATGAAGCTCTGAAGGCATTTTTATGATAAACATGAATTCCAAAACCCTAGACATCCAAAAACCTAACCCTAGGAGATGAAGCACCAAAATTCATGTGGGCCCCGTTGGGGTAAGTTAGTACATCAACTTCTCGAGGTCGTAAATTTTCCATATGATCATTGTTTTAGGCGTATAATAACCCGTTGGAAATGTATTTTCGAGAACTAATCATTATGCCATAAAACTCTGAATCTGTATATAGTTTGATTGTGGCAAGCAAAAAAACATTGTTTAGGCCCCAAAACAGCCTTGGAAGTACAGAAAGATGTACTGACATGAAAAATTCCAAAATAATCCAGTTGGAATAGGTGGGCGGTCACCAATATCCACCTAGATGTTGTGTAGGGATTCAGGACAGCCCCAAAAGTAGAGAACCCACAATTACAAGAAATGTCCCCATTAAAGAGAAACGTGTTGAACTGGAAACTGTCAAGATGAGCCAGTTGGAATTTGGAATAGGTGGTTGGCCACCAATATCCACCTGGATCAATCCTCCCCCCTTAGGAAGCAATGGTCTCCATTGTGTTGAGTTATCAGGGAAGAGGGGAAAGCATTTTTTGAATCTGAATCTTGGTTAGTTGGTCGCCTTGTTGGAGAAGTTGTGTTGCCTGGTTTTTGGAAGGTTGTCACGAACCTGTTGTTGGTGGGGTTGAATCTATTCCACTAACCTATTGTCTCTGGGATTAACAAAGCATTCTGTAGTCACCATTGTAGGTGAAGAAAAAATATCTTATTTCTCTTCTACAATTTGATTATGTTGGATAGAAGGTGCTTAGGTTGTAGTGGTTGTAGTGGCCTTCTATGCATCCTTTGAACATACTGTGAAGAGGATGAATTTTGTAGTATGAGAGATTACCTTGCGGCACTGTTTTGGTGGAACAATAGTCAGAACTACCTCTGTTATCCATTATATCTGACCCCCCAAAGTAATAATCACACTACGGGGTCGAGACTCATAAAGAGCATGACGTTGCCACATATATGGTTGGCCGAAAACAGCATCACAGATATCAAGAGGGGAAACATCACACACTACCTCTTCCTTGAAGGGATGGATGCCATAGGACAGACGACACAGTTGGCTGACACGGAGATCTCATCCCTAGTGAAGCCACCTGATGTTGTATGGTTATGGGTGTGGTGTTGTTGACAACCCCAATTGTATGACGACCTCAATTGAGATGAGGTTATTCTAACTATTGCTATCAACAATGAAATGCAATGGGGTACCCTTCACCCACATCTGTGAACGTAAGAGTCTCTCCCCATCTTCAGAATCTATTGGATCTTTTGGTTGAATTGTTGCAGTTGTGATAGTAGCAGTGGGGTCTGCATCGATGATCTGTATGTTTTCAATATTTTCTGGATCAGATTATGAATCAGGGTTCGGCTCCTTGTCTTTGACCTCGGCCACCGATGACTGTTTCGAGTGACATTCATTAGTGTTGTGCTAGGGTATTTTGTGTAATTCACACCACTTCCTAGTGTCATTCTTCGACTTTCCTTTACCCTTATTTTCATGTGTCTTGGACTAGTTTTCTCAAGGTTGTTGGTTAGGGTCGTATGCACCAGGCTTTGGTTGTTGCGTATTTACAAACCTAAAATCCCATTTATTCTGGTGCCTAAATTTCTGCTAGATTTTGACAGCATATCTATAGGTACCTCCCAATGATGAGATGTTTAGGAAATCCATTTCAGTTTGGATGTACCTATGCAAATCCCCACAGTATTTCAGAACCAGATGTCGCTCTGAGTCTTTGATACCCATCCTAGTGTGTAAGTTATGGAAAGTATTTGTGAACTCTGACACTATTTGGCTCTTCTCTTGCTATAGTGGGGTCCATGTCATGTATTGGTATTCATAGTTATCAATAGGGTAGTATTGTTCCTTGATCGCATCCAAAAAAAAAACAAATAGGCTCGGCCCCATATATTCCATATTCCTTTGTGGAAATTTTCTCCTACTAAGTTTCCCACCAATGTTTGACATGGGGAAGAGCCTTGAGGAGTGCGAAGGTGATCTTTTCCCTGTCGAAAAAATTGTGAACTGAGAAATAACCTTCTAGCAAATTTAACCATTTTTCTAAGACATTTGCATCTATCTAACCTTCAAATACGGGAATATAAAAATTAACTTATACCTTGAAGGGAGAGGTTCCTCCAAAGTGGTCGCTTGATGAAGATGCGCCTATTGATATCGGCATGCATTTAAGGATGTGGGAAAAATTCTCCATCATTTGTCCCTTTATCACACGAGAGTTTGCTCAAGAAACAGGGTAATAAAATCTTTTTCTCCATCGTTTTTATTTTCTATCGCCATAGAGGGTTTCTTGGGTGTCCGAGAGTGATTGTTCTCAAGAGAGACAAGCTCAAGGCCCAACTTGCTATACGCAGACCTCATCGGGGACATGCACTGAAAAAGGATCAAGAGAAGCATGCTCTAATACCATTGATCCAGATTATTTTCATAACCAAATGAAAGCAGAAATATTACAATGAAATACACATAAAAATTTCCAGAAACGGATAAATACAACAATACATGATTTCTATTAATGAAATAAATGTACAGAGATTGTAAAAATACAAAATGTAAGACTCATTAGAATGGTGGCAGCTTTATCTCTGAGAAGAGATGTGACGGCTACGCTCATTTCTCAAGAATATCATTACAATGAGGCTCTAAAGGCCTTTTTATGATAAACATGAATGTCAAAACCCTAGACATCCAAAAACCTAACCCTAGGAGATGAAGCGCCAAAATTCATATGGGCCCCGTTTGGGTAAGTTAGTATATTAACTTCCCGAGGTAGTAACTTTTGCATACGATCTCCATTTTAGGTGTGTGATGGCCCGTTGGAAATGTATTTTCAAGAAATACACATTATGTCATCAAAGTTTGACTTCCTCTACAATTTGATTGTGGCAAGCCAAAAAAATATTATTTAGGGCCCCAAAACGTCGCTGGAAGTACAAAAAGATGTATTGACATGAAAATTTCCTAAATAAGCCAAATGGAATAGGTGGGCAGCCACCAATATCCACCTGGATGTTGTGTAGGGATTCAAGACAACCTCGGAAGTACATCACCCACAATTACAAAGAAACGTGTTGAACTGGAAACTATCAAGATGAGCTAGTTGGAATTTGGAACATGTGGGTGGCCACCAATATCCACCTAGATCTGCATATCTATAAGTAGCTCCCAGTGATGAGATGTCCATAAATTCCATTTTGGTTTGGATGTACCTGTGTAGATCCCCACGGTATTTCAGAACCAGATGTCGCTCTGAGTCTTTGATACCCAACTTGGTATGCAAGGTATGGAACGTATTTGTGAACTCTGACATTGTTTGGTCCTGATTTTGATGCAGTGTGGTCCATATCATGTATTGGTCATCATATTTTACCATAGGGTAAAATTGCTCCTTGACGACATCCATAAAAAAATTCTCAAGTGGGTTTGTCCCCAAATATTCCAGACTCCTTAGAATTTTTCTCCTAGTAAGTTTCCCACCAATGTTTGACATGGGGGAGAACCTTAAGGAGTGCAAAGGTGATATTTTCTCTATCAAAAAAACTGTGAACAGAAAAATAACCTTCTAACAAATTTGACCATTTTTCCAAAGCATCTACATCGATCTGAACTTCAAATATGGGAACATCAAAATTAACTTGTACCTTGAATGGGGTAGCTTTAAATGTGTTGAACCTGCACAGAATAAATCTAGCTAAACAATAATACACACATTTTCAGAGAGAATTTGAGAAAGAAGAAGAATGAGAGAAAGAATGAAAGAATTATCATTAACCATTATGAATAATGAATAATTTACACATGATATACTCTGTATAACTCAATGAGTGAGCAATGGAGGAGAAATAATGCGCCATAGTGGTGGTATAGAGTGATTTGGACACACACCAACAGGTATGGGAGTGAACTGCCACCTAGTCTAGTCTCTTAGGCAATTACGGGAGTGAACTGCCACCTAGTTGAGTTAACTAGTCAACTAGTCTTTAGTTAACTGACTGAACAGAGAGTAGTGAGTATTTAACTCAGGGAATCAAGGGTAATGTGCCATTCTGGTGATGATCCCAAGGCAAGGTCAAATTAGCATGGCGATGATCCCAATGTTGCATGGTGATAAAATCAATGCAACATATAAACTCAACTCAACTAGTCAAACTGAAATGTCAACTGAAAGAGAATATTCTACAGGTGGAATATTCTCCCCTAAAATATAGGAGACTAGATAATGACTAATTGTGACTAATAAACAAGGAAAAACCTTAGGAAAAATAAATCTTAGGTGTTTTTGAAGTAACTCCAACACCCCCCCTGAACATCACTATGGTGAAAATAAAGAATGGGTCCAGGAAACGAGGCCATGTTAGGTACCCAAATACAAAAGATACAATGAAAATAAAGTGAGGAAAGAGGGAAAACTTGATGGGAAAAACCCCCCCTCAAGGTACAATGTATGTAAAAAGAATAACTACAGTTGCTAGGAAATTGTTTCCTTCACTCCAAGACAACTTCGCAGAGAATGTAACTTCTACTCGGTGAAGGTCTCGGTGAAGATTTATGTCATCTGTTCTACTAAAGGATAGAACTGTAAGTCGATGATCACCTCGTGTACTAAGTCTGAGATGTAGTGCATTACTAAGTCTCGGATGTAGTGCATGTGGATCTCGATGTGCTTCGTTCGCTGCATCTGAACTAGATCTCTGCATAACTTCAGAGTGTTACGGTTGTCACACCAGATGAAAATCGACCGAAGAAACTGAATGCCCAACTCAGTGAGAAAATATTGTAGCCACATAGCCTGAATGGTTATGTTAACTACCCCTCTTTACTCTGCCTTGGTTGAATATAGAGCAATGGAAACTTGCTTCTTGCTCAACCAACAGATCGGCTCGAAACCAAGACTAAGTGAGTAACCAAATGTGGACTTGTGATTAGTGCTATCGCCAGCCCAATTGGAATCAGTAAACCTGATGAGATCTAATGTAGAGTCTGTTGCATAATGAATCCCAAAGGTGATGGTGCCCTGTATGTATCGAAGGATACACTTTGCAGCTTTCCAATGTAGCTCATACGGCTCCTGCATGAGCCTAGAAATTGCGCCAACTGCATATGAGAGGTCTGGTTTGGAGTGTGTGAGATACAACAAGCTCCCCACTAGATGTATGTATAGTGTGTTGTCAACCAGTGGAGTCTCCTCACCATCCTCAAGTTTGACTCCTGATAGAAAAGGAGTCGGAGCAGACTTGCAGTCTGTTATGTGAAATCCCTCAAGGACATCTCGTGCATACTTGACCTGAGACAGTTTGATGCCTGATGCATCCTGACTGATCTCGAATCCAAGGAAGAAGTGTATCGGACCCATGTTCATCATCAAAAACCTGTCATGTAGAATCCTCTTGACTGCAGCAATCACTGAAATCGAGCACCCGGTGATCAGCAAATCATCGACATACAGAACTAAAAGTAGAAGTGAATCAGTCGTCCTAGGCATGTATACATTCGAGTCTGATTTACAATGTACAAATTTCTATGACAATAGGTAGGAATCCATATTGTCATACCATTCCCTCGGAGCCTGCTTGAGGCCATAAAGTGACTTCTTCAGTCGACAGACCAAATATGAGTCTTGCATAAATCCCTGGGGCTGCTCCATATAGATATCCTCAGAGAGATCATTGTGAAGAAATGCATTCTTCACATCCATCTAATGAACTTCCCATCCCTTCGTTGTCTCAATGGAAAGTTCCAATCATATGGAATCCATATTCACTACTGGAGCGAAGGTATCATCATAGTCAATACCATGAACCTGTTGAAAGCCTTCGGCGACAAGCCTGGCTTTGTATCTGCTAATCTGTCAATTCGCTGCACTCTTGGTCCTGTAGACCCATCTACAGCTGACAAGTTTCCTCCCAGAAGGAAGGGGAACCAGATCCCAAGTTTGGTTCTCGAGGAGGGAGTTTTACTCCTCCTGCATGGCGAATTCCCAAAAGGGATTTCCAGCAGCCTCGCCATAATATTGTGGCTATGAAGACTGAACCAAGAAAACATGCCTGGAGGGAAATGATTTAGTGGCAGTGAGTGCAACAGGAGGCTCCTTGAAATCAAATTGAGTCCTCCTAGTGTCACCTGGATCACCAACGAGATCCCCTGTATCCTGAAGAGTAGTTTGTTCCCACTTGGGCCTCTGCTCTGGCTCTACAACTGCATCTACATGCTATAGCTCTGCAACTGCATCTACATTCTCTGACTCTGCATCTAACTATACTAAATTTAAATCTAAATCATTTGAGTCCTTTGAATCATAACTCTCATCTGAAGAGTTAGCATGATCATGCTCATCATCTCGGACAGGTGGAAGAATGAAGGTGTCTACATGCGATTGTGGAGGTACATGTGAGACACTTTCCTCGAATGCACTTCGCTCAATGATGAGCCGGTCCGAGGAAAGATCAATAAGTCTATATCCCTTCACATTATCGGAGTATCCAACAAAAATGAACTCAATGCTCTGTGGATCAAGTGCCTTCCTCTTTTCATAGGGAATCCAGGCCCATGCATGTGAACCGAAAATGCGAAAGTAGGTCACTTCTAGTTTGAGGTTGCTCCAAGCCTCGTAGGGGGTCTTATCCTTGACAGATCTATGGGGAGATATGTTTTGGATGTATGTTGCATATTTAAGTACTTCGGCCCATAGTCTTTTTGGTAGAGACTTTGCATGCAACATGAAAGATGCCATCTCCTTTAGAGATCGGTTTTTTTGCTCAACAACTCGGTTTTGCTGCGGAGTATAGGGAACTGTGTGTTGCAACTAAATCCCTGCCTCATGGAAAATATTATGGATCTAATGATTTACATACTCTCCCTTGTTATCAATTTGGAGGACTTTGATCTTATTTTCGGACTGTGTCTCAACCAAGGCTTTGAAATCTTTGAGGTGTTGAAAGACCTCAGATTTTTTTTTGAGAAAGTAGATCCATGTAAAACATGAGAAATCATAAAAAAAAATGAGAACAAACCTCGATTTGATGATCGATGGATGCAGTAAAGGACCCATAAGGTCAATGTGGATCAGATCTAAAGGTGTGGAGGCTCTCTGAGACTTTCCCTTGTCGAATTTCTCTTGAGGGTCTTTCCCGAGAACACATCCCTTACACACTCCCTTGGAGAAATGGATGTCTAGTAGACCATCAACCAATCTTTGCTTGGTAAGTTGTTGCATGTGTCTAAAATTTAAATGTCCAAACCTTGTGTGCCATATCCTACTAATCTCATCAGCATGAGTAAGCAATAAAGCAGAATCAAGTTCAATGAATTCAGAAAATGTATACAATCTAGACTGGTGATTTACCTCATCGATAGAAACCCTGAAGTTGGTTTGCACGTCATAGATGTCCACAGAATTTGGTGTTAATATGACCTTCTTTCCAGTGTCAGAATTCGTCATCCGATACACGGAGAGAAGGTTGACAAAAAAAATTGGGAACATGTAGCATGTTCTTGAATCTTCCATTGGTGAGTTCAATCTTTCCTTTGTCGATGACTTTGATAGAAGAGTTGTCCCCCATCACAATAGAAGGACCTTTGCATGCATCCAAAGAAGAATATACTTCTTTTGAGGTAGCCATGTGATGTTATGCTCCTAAATCTACGATCCAAGCATCGAGAGAGGAGTTGATGTCAATCAATGCATGGCTAGAATTTCCTTTCTTGGAATTTGGATCTTCTGGTTTATTCTTCTTGGCACCCTCGGGGATGTGATCTCCAAGGTTATTTTGCTGAAGTATTTGAGACATAAAATCTATTTGTTTTTGCATGCATGTGGATTCCGAAAGGAATCCTTTGTGATAGTACATGCATTTCTCCTCTTTTCTTCCCTTTTCCCCTTTGGATCTGGAGGCATCGGTGAAGGGTTTCGTGTACCCTTCCTTCTTCGGATGTGCATGAGATTTTCGTTTATATTTATCTTTAGATTTATGATATTTGTGTCTTCCATCATGCACAGTGAGTGCATGTGCCCTTGGGCCTTTGATTGTGCAGATGTTGATGAGCTTGGTTTGCTCTTGTGTCAGGGATTCGATAAAGTCCTCAAGAGAAGGCATCTTCCAGGTGGCTCTAGAGGCGAATATGACAGAACGGAATGTGGATACGAATACATAGAATTCAATACCAATATTGGAGAGAATGGTGAGAACCATTTGTTTCTCCTCATTCTATTTATCAACCCCGCAAGCTTTGAGTTGTGACAGTAAATCCTTGAATTTTGTAAAGAAAACTTGGATATTATCGAAGCTTTTTGGATCCAATGTGAGAATCTCCACCTCCAGCATGTGTCCCCTCATCTCATAATGTTTTCCAAAGAGCCCTTCCAAGGTGGTCCAGGCTTCATTGGGAGTCTTACAGGAAGATATGTGAAAAAGAAGATCAGGAGAAATAACACTGCAAATTGTTATGAGTGCCTCATCCATGTGATTTAAGTACTTGGATTTTTCTATGGTTGATGTCAGTTATGTATATGTATTCAAGGTTAACCTGTACAACCCTTTGGTTCAAAGATGTATGGATATTTTCTCTTTCCATGCAACATAGTTGTAAGGTGTAAGAATGAATTGTTTTTGGAAATCCATATTTCTGTTGTCTTCAATCTTTTGTACCTGCAAAAAATTTTGGTGTAGATTTTGCTTAGCAATCTGTTAGCTCTAATACCATGTAAATGTGTTGAAACTGCACAGAATATATCTAGCTAAAAAATAATACACACATTTGCAGAGAGAATTTGAGAAATAAGAAGAAGGAGAGAAAGA
>JASDQU010373896.1:53463-68934 GCA_032191745.1 Picea mariana | reverse complement strand
TTTGAGCTAGTGGAATAGGTGGGTGGCCACCAATTTCCTCCTGGATCATTGCTTCTAGCTTCAGTCATGGAGAGTTATTCCCTACTTCTTTCTTTCAGTATTTCTCTCCATTATTGGAATATTTTTTGTTACTTGCTAGAGATTGTGTTATTTCTTGGGTTCCCTCTTTTCATCCCAATCCTTAGCAATCTTGAACTTAAACCATTGGGAAAAGGAACAAGTATTCATTGTGTTTTGGGTGGTGTGTTATCTCATGTTTTTTCTTGTATGGGTGTATTTATTATCTACCATTGGATCCCCTATTGTTTCTTTGCAATCCTCTATTCAATATTGGTTTGGGTAGTGCTCTCTATGAATTTTTCAAACTAATCATATTCCTACCCTCGGTATCAAGAGACTTGTTATTTGAACTAAGGCCTGGCAATGTAGATAGTTCTGAATATTTCTCTTTGCTCTACGAATTTGTTTACTACACTTTTCAAATGGATTATAGGTAACTTTAGGAGATAAGGCATGCTCTGAGGAGACACAAAGAGGCAATTAAGGGAAATCGAAGATCGATTCTCACAACTACAGAGAAAATTCATGAGTATATAAAAATGTTACTTATCAAATAGAAACCATTGTGAAGGCTTTGGTGTATAATAAACGTCAGATAAATGTATTAGAGGTAGAATATAATATGATTAAGAACATGGTGGTCAATTAGACCAAGCGTTAACAGACTAGAGCTTCTAATCAAGTACAATATATTAAATTAAGTTGTGGGAGACCAAGGGAAGATGATATAATGCATCAACTCCTAGAGTCAATGTGGAACCAGTCAAGTAGGGTTCAGATGCATCCAAGGAAGCAACAGAAATCGCTAGCCACCATGCCTTCTGCTAATACTATATGTTCATAGATTATGAAAAATTAAATTACATTAGTACAAGCCTTGAGGACCTTTGAATTTTATGAGAAGAAAATTTTTTGGGTCCATTATTTACTTTCATCTACATATTTCTACATACCTATCAACAAATATGTCATTGGTCCTTTCAACCTAAGTTGGTGGATTTTCCACTGTGACCCACTCTTGCCTTACCTTTTTATTCTCATGATAGAAACCCCAAGAAAAGACATGAGAAAGATGAATACAATAGGGATTTTGAAGAGGATGTAACCTTGCTTACAAAAGATGCTATTATTCATGAAGAAACTCTTTAAATAAAGCCCTCAGCCCGAGTCATCTTGTCCTCTAGAGGAATTATTAATGAGGTCAATTCAAAAAACTTATTCTTAAACACCTAATCGGTGATTCAAAATTACGTCCATAGAACCTTCAAGTTTCAAAGTGTGTCCCTTTTAAGTAAGCATAATTCAATTAGGAGGGCCACTCATTGAAAATTCTAGTTGAGCGTTCCATGGGAAGAAATAATTAATAAGATCCAAGTCAAGTTGAGTAGTAGGATTTTACATTTTCTTTCTTTAGTTGGATGAATAATTTTAATTACAATGGTCCTCAAGACCATTTTTATCTATGTTTTGTAGTTGTTAAATCCCTTGCTAAGGTTATTACAAGGTTACTTCCTATGGGGAGGTGCACAAATATAAAGGAAACATACACGTGTAGCCTTGAAAAATGCATGGTGTGCCAAATATAATGTTGAAATTAACATTAACAAGAAGGCCATTTCCCTTACTAAGGCCTTATGTGAAAAAATAATGTGGACTTGGATTCATCGTAAATAGTATTGATGGGTACAAATTTAAAAATATAAGTATGAAAGAAGTGCCAATTGGGACGAGCTATCTAGAATTGATTATTTTCCTTCAATTTCTTTCATCTAGAATAGTGCCAAGGAAGGCATCAAAGTCATTCAAACCCAATTCTTTCACGATATTATAGAAGGAAAACATAATATTTTATTGTAGGTTGCTTGGTAACAATATGTGCCCTTCCAAAATTAAGAGGAACTAGAATAAAACCAAACAAGAAATATAACTTCATGGCAAATTCGAAAATGAAAATCCCCTTCCTAGTGTCCATATGGTTTAAATGTAAATATGAATCTCTTTTATCGAAAATCACAAGAAAATTGATCATGTCCCTATTGAGGATGGACATGATGTAATTAGGTACGATACCTCAATTAGGTTGGTAATCAATTAAACTTGGCTATAGCTCCATAACAACACATGAAGTCTCATAAGAGAAGCATAGGCTATGAAAAATTATATGTGGCCAAAGATATCTAACTTCCTTTGAATGTGAACTAGGAAAATCATCATAACTTGAGACAATCTATGTAAATGGAGATACCAAAGTCCCTCTAGATGTGTCTTATGGCAACAAAAAAACTAAAAACATTAATGATTTGTACCTTCATTGTATTATGTATTTTTTTTTTTAATTTGAAAGTGCTCACTATTAAGATGATAAGGAACATTGGAAGACCCATCGATGTAAAGAAATTAATTTTGTCCCATAAAAGATTTCAAATATAATATTTTACACAAAACTTGGGAAATCATCCTTTGGAACTTTTGTCTTGAAATAAACTCCTAAATTTTAGGATAAGTTGTGTTCACAATAGTAATTAAAACAAAGGATATCTATAGATATATATGAAACAATTTCGAACAAGTGGTGGAAGGAGGATGAATCGATGGTGTTATAAGAAGAGTTCAAGAAATTGGAGTTGGCATGGGGTATTTCAATCCATAATATAATATAACAAGAAATTTGTATAAGGTAGGAGTAATCCAATAAGGAATCTTTTAATCTCCTTTCCCCTTTGCTTTTCTAGCTTAATTTTGATGGGGTCTCTCATGGAAGCATGGGAAGATAAGAGGATGGAGGGATCATTAGAAATAGTAAAGGCTATTTTATATATGTATATGCTAAAAACATACAAGATAGAACTAATAATGTGGAAATATCCATGGTTGCAATGAGGGAAGTCAATCTTGATATGGACCTTGATATCCAATATTTGGTTATTAAGCGAGACTCTAAAATTATCATCTATAAATTTTAATCCTTGAGATTCCATGATCTCAAAATAAGAAACACTACCAATTGATGTTTATAATCCCTAACATAAGAAACCAATAAAAAACTTGAAACCTTTCATCCATATTCCGTATCCATGTTATAATGGGCACTAATAAGATTGTACATAGATTGGCCAACTTCAACATTGAATTTGAATGGAGGTTTCAACCCTTGTAATGTGATTGGGATGAAATATGAATGAAGGATTTAACCCTTGTGATATCAATTGAAGGAATAAGGGGAGATTAGATCTGTTCTTCTCACTAAGTATATAATCATTTTGGAGGCACACAAAGATAGGACCAAGGGAGACCTGAGCAATGGTATCCCATGATTTTGCATGGCCCCAACCCACACAAAGTGTTAGAACTTTAACCCTAAAAATCATGATTCTATCAATATGTCCGCACTCCATCAAGCAATGTGGTGACCCAACATGGGTGGGTAAATGCATGTCATGGGCTAAGTTGATAGAAATTCATAATCACATTGACCATTTAAAACATTATGATAGGATGATATGGTAGAGGGAACTCATGATTTCCTTCGTTAAAGGAAACCTATTTACAATAATAAAATAACATCAAACACAACCCCAAGATGATCACAAGTATCCCAATGAAAGATAAAACCTCTCCTTTTGAAAGTATCGTTTATCATTATTATCAATCATATTGTAGTCATGGTCAATAGTTAATAGTTATTTGATCAAACTCAATTATGAAAACTTATAGCTATCAAGAGGATAGTTGTAATTCTTTTTTTCTTTGGCATAGACAACATGAAATATTAGTATAAACCTTTTATTCAGAGTAAGGTTGGTTATAACATTTATCGATGTAAAATTAAGGAAGCATATCTAGTGTATCATCACCTAAAACATATGTTATCAAGGGTAATAACTGGTTTTTTTGGCTCAAGTAGGTCAAGAATGAACAAGATCCTACAACGCATTTAAAATCCATGTTAGTTTCAACTAGAAGATTAGCTAATGTGTAACTTCTCATAGGTAACTCATCACATGTATACTAATGAATATACTCTTTTATTCGTTAAACAAATACATATATAGAAATTTTAGGACATTTATAGAGACCTCATAATAGTTACATTGTTGAAGCTCCTTGAATTATTGCCTTGACTAGGAAAAAAAATGTAACATCGAAGTTAAAGATGGTTTATGGAGGGGTATTGGAATCTATGGGGAGTTGATAGACTATTGAAATAATCTAGTTATTCTACCATTGGATCCAAATGTGTGGTGGTATTACCTTCGCATAAGGATTTGTGCAAACTTTAAGGGAATTCTAGAAAGGGCACTTTCTCTCAAGAGTGGGCCCCATCTACTAACATCATGACACGAGGGTATGTGAGGATTTACTAACCCATCCACCTCGCATGGACTAAGGAGTATGAACATAGGTGGATTTTTGGTGGGATTTAACGATGATAAGATATTTTTAAATCAAGGGCTAGTAGACATTAATTATGCATAGTACAATGATCAATGTGAAGGGGAGATAGGGAGGAGTCACCTCCACAAGCATACATTTCCCTCATTCTAGTAAACCAACTTTGACTCACTATTGAATAACATAGAATTTGGATTTTTAGGGTTTGAAAAGAGTCTTTAGGTAGACAAATCGTCAGAGTACTTGGTAAGGTAGGTTCTCTCACTAAACAATATTATCATTAAGGATCTTCACCCTCCAAACTACAAACTAATAGATTTAAGGTTTGGGGAAGAAAGATCTTGAGAAAAAAGAAAGAATTGTGTTAAACTATGTTAGGATAATATCAAATTAGTTTTGGGGGAGGAAATAAGGATGGATAAGGTGTTAGACTTATAATATAAGGTAAACACTGGTCATTTTTTTGTAAGGGTATTCTAAAAAAAACCCTACATTAATGGATGAGTAATGTTTGGATTCAGGATCTAGGATACATTTCGATCTTCCATGTTCTAACCAAAGATTGGTTAACATTTGTATTTCAAACTAGAGAATATGCAATGGAAATTATAAGTTGAAGATGGTATTAGGGATCTACAACCCTAGCCATGAAGAAGTGATCACCAAGATTTGATCTCAAATTGAAATATGCTTCAATTCAACTCCTATGAATCAAAATAACAAGGCTTCCTCTTAAGTTGTGGCTTGAGAAAGTGATGAGGTATATTGGAGATAGCATGCGAAAATGTATATATTTTGGTGATTGTTGCAATGCAAAGTAAAGTGACATGTAACATGAATTCTCATGGAGATGGATCTCAAATCAAGGTTTCCATATGTATTGGAGACTATAGCCAATAAGTGTAGCCACAGTCGGCTAATTGACTATGTTCATGTTCCTTTTAGGTGTGAAAATTGTCATCCTAATGGTCACCTAGTAGAATATTGTGTTCAAAAGACTCGTGGGGTAGAATGGAGAAAAAAGGAGACTTACAATGAAACATGTGTATCTCCTACTCTATTATATAAATACGTGATATCTAAAAAGGGTTTAGATATTGTGGAGTATGAGTAAGTGACACCTTCAATGGTGATAAAGGTGCCAACCCAAGCTCTAATTCAATAGTTTCTAAAGAAGTGGAGAAATTAATCTTTCCTTATTTAACCTTAAGAATTCACTTTGACAAGGAGAGCTCTATTAACGTAATATTAATAACATTTGAATAGAGGTCATCAAGAATTTGTAAAGGCATGTTGGACATAGTTATCCTTCTTTACTTGTTGGTGGAATGAATTCAATATCTTTAAAAGAGTCATGGGTTTGGATTATCATGTGAAGGGAAAGGAATGCCCCATTCTAGTAAACATACTTCTAAGAAATAATGGATAAAGAAGCCCTCTTGTCGTGTTGCAATAGTCTCCTTACAAGGGTGCATAGTTTGATGAAGGGGAATCCTCCCTAGGGATAAATATGTCGCATATGTATTTGGAAGGGAACTCTAAAACCTCATCTAATTATTTCTATCTCCTTCGATATAGAAATTGTCTCACCTCTAGTAAGGACAACATAATACGAGTTTTGTGTGAGGATATGAGGGGGTCGGGGGCACAAACCAAATTAACCCAAGTAAAAAATCCTTCTTATTGCATACTAAAAAGAGTAACTAAGAGAGATCCAATGTGGAAAACAATGGACTATATAAGGGGCCCTTAGAGTGAGGTGGGCCCCAAGACAAGGTTTTAAATGGTAATCCTTTCCATCAATATTAGGAGTATGGAAAAATGAAACAAAAGAAAATCCCTTAAATTCCTATGCATTCTCCATAAGCTCAATGTAATACTAATCCAAGAAACAATATGTTTGGGAAGAATATGAAAGAAATGATGGGATTATTTCCAAAAGGTTGGGAATTGTTGACACTTGATGCATAGGGAAGATCTGGTAGTTTTTAACTAGTTGGAATAACTCCCTCCAACTGTTGATTTTTTCCTAAAACCGGTTAGGGTTATATTACCATAGCAATTTAACTATTTTTACATGCTCGTTTTTTAATAGATGATGCTACATCATTGTCAGCCAACCTTAGGAACCTACATGTACCACCCCCAAGCACAACACACAAATATCTATCTTGGGAAACCCTCTTAGGGAATAAAATCTAGAAAAACTTCTTCAGTATAGATTCATCAACCAAGTACGGTGTGAGTACAATGCTCTCTCAAAAATAAATATCCTAGATAACCCTTATACTCAAAGATAAACCTTGCTACTAGACTTGTGCCTTGTCACCATAATATACACCAAGTATTATACCAAGACCTACACCAAGTGATACACCAAGGAACAATCCAAACCCTAGAGCATTACCCTAGCAAGGTAGCGCATGAGAGAGAGACCAACCAAGACGAAGAGATGTGCCTTATCCTCCCTCTTGTAGCTGCATATACAACTACAACTCTACACCAAACTTGTGCTATAGCTGAGTGAGTTTTGATCACCAAATGAGTAAGGAGTCACCTTATTTATATTTATTCTACCAGTGAACTTTTCCCACAGGGCCGACCTGTCTTTTCTAGAAAATATAATTTACTTTGACTTTTTCTGGCAGGGCCGACTTCTCATATTGTAAGTACAAAATACAATAATAAGTATTTTCTTGAGCCGACATTACAAATATACTTTAGAATTATTCTTTTATGGTTTTGACTTGATCAAATACAATAAGAATATCTTTCGTAACTACATAATACTTCAACACTCCCTCTTCGAAAGGAAGGTATTCTTCTAGAACAATCTTAAATATTGTTTCTATATGCATATGTACTCTAGACCATTTACTTGTTAACTTTCCATGAATCTATACATCAATATAAGTTCTGTAACATCAACACTCCCTCTTATCTATGGAGGTATTATCTATGATGTTCTTCATCTAGTAGTCTCAATCACATCCATCCATTACACATGGCATATACAAGACTATCACCAATCACACGGTCTTGCATACCAGTCTACAGGTAGCATCACCATATCCACACAAGATGTCTCATGATCAAATAGATCATGTCACAAGTATCACCATCATAGCCAAACATGCTCTGTCATAGTCACATAAAAACTATATGATGAATCGATACATCACAGTCACCATCATAGCCATATATTAGCTCTATCATAGTCACACATAAACTATTTGATGGTCATGACAGTCATGCATCTAGGGCCTCATCAACACATGTAGAATCTCTCTAGTGGGAACATCCTCGTCATCCTCTCGAAACTTATGGGTCTCGATGTCCTTTTGGATCTTATGTCATTACAGGACTTCATCTAGCTCACTCAAATCTAGGCAACTAGCCAGTTCACACAGAACTGTGCTACTACCCAATCCACACAGAGTCTGGGAAATTTATCAATTTTGAGCCAGTTCACACGAAGAGTTGCGCTACTACCCAATCCTTATGGAGTCTGGGAAATTATTCAGTTTGAGCCAGTTCACACACAGAACTACGCTACTACCCAATCCTTATGGAGTCCAGGAAACTATTCAGTTTGAGCCAGTTCACACAAAACTTCCCTACTACCCAATCCTTATGAAGTCTGGGAAACTATTCAATTTGAGCCAGCTCACACACAAAACTATGCTACTACCCAATCCTTACAGAGTCTGGGCAGATATTTAGTTTGAGCTAGTTCACACAAAACTGTGCTACTACCCAATCCTTACGGATTCTAGGAAACTATCGTCCTTGTAAATGACTACCCGTTGTTGTCACACTTTATAGGCTACCACCCCAAGAATCGCATATGTGACTCATCACTCCCTCTTATGAGGGAAGTCCTTCTGGACCACACCAAGCTTGTCCTTGAAGTACTCAAACTTCACCTTCAACAAAGGCTTGGTGAACACATATGTTATATGCTCGTTTGCGCCAATATACTGGAGATTCAAAGCTCCCTTTTGCAGCAGATCTTGGATATAATGGTAATTAATCTCGACATGCTTGGACTTGTTGTGAAACACAGAGTTCTCAAACTACTTAATACAACTCTGGTTGTCACAAAAAATACAAGTCACCTCCAAATCGAGATCAAACAACCTTGCAAGCAAATTTTGAAGCCACACATATTTGCTACTAGATGAACATGTTGCTATATATTCTATCTCGTTCATACTAAGTTCCACACTAGTCTGCTTCCTGCTGAGCCACAAAATCATAACTGATTCCAAACTGAAGCAACATAATGATGTACTGTTATGATATGTGACACTACCGGCCTAATATGAATCAACATAGCCTTGAATATTATCTTACGATCTAAAATATATCCGAGTCCAAAGTCTATCATACCCTTCAGGTACCTTAACATGTGCTTTGTCGCAATCAAGTGAACATGTCTTGGTTCAACCATATACTGACTCAAATTGTTCACCGCAAAGAAAATATCTTGCCTAGTGTTCATCAAATACATCAATGAACCAATCATATACATGTACATGGTGAGATCCACTATATATGAATAAGTATCACTCAATAACTTTAGGTTCGTGACCATCGGTGTGGGCATGTATTTACAATCCATCATTTCAAGTCTCTTCAGGATCTCTACCACATATTTTCCTTGGCTAAGGAAAATATTGTATGGTTTCTGCCACACCTCTAGACCCAAGAAATAATGCATCATACCTAGGTCTTTCATATTGAACTCTAATGCAATATTTCTCTTGCACTCAACAATGAACTTCTCGTCCCCTGTTAGAAATAGGTCATCCACATATAACAACAATATCATTGGTCCACTATCCTCAACCTTGTAGTAAAGGTTGGGATCAAATTTAATCTTGGTAAAACCCAAGCTCATAAGAAAGTTGTCAATTCTATCATACCATGCCATGGGTGTTTGTTTCAATCCATACAAGGTTTTCTTCAATCTTCACACATGTGTCTGCCTATCATGTGTCTCTAATCCTTGCGGTCTATCCACGTACACTTCCTCTTCCACTACACCATTCAGAAAAAATTTCTTCACGTCCATCTTATGCATCTTCCATTTCATTACTATATTGATCGCAAGTGTAGTTCTAATTGAAGTGTATCTCACCACAGAAGAAAATGTCTCCTCATAATCTATTCCTTCTTTCTGAGAGAACCTACGAGCCATGAATCTTGCCTTGTACTTCTAGATACTACCAGTTGTTGAATGTTTTGTCTTGTAGATCCATTTGGAACTCACAAATGATTTCTCTTCCGGTCTCATAACCACATCCAAAACATCATTCTTAATTATGGATTGGTATTCCTCAATCATGGCATCCTTCCATACTTTCTTCTATGTAGCCTTTTCATAACATGTAGGCTAAGCATCAATGATATAATAATTCCACGTAACGGGAATATGTTCGAGGTTTCTTGCTTTCTCTGAAAGATCCATATAGAACACCATACTTTAGAGAATCTTGAATAATCTCATGAGCCCAAGTTGGTCTTCTTTTATTTGTAATTGTTTCTGACCTCAAAGTCTTTCTCTCTTCTTTTCAGAAATGTTTTCTACAAGGGATTTGAATTCCTTGAACTTACTAAATACTTCACTTTTTTTTTCAAGAAATAGATCTAATTTTTATGTGAGAAATCATCAATAAATGAAAAATAATGTACATACATGCTAAGTGAAGTGTTTTTCATTGTTCCACACATGTCTAAGTGCACGATGTCCAAAAATCATTTGGATTTGTTGTCAATGCTTGGAAACAGACTCTTCCTGATGGTCAGACTGCTCCATGTCTCAAACTGGAGGCTATCTAATATGTTTCCTTTTGCAACTATCATTGTAGCACCCTCTCAGAGTTGTCACTGGTGACCTTCTTCCATGGTAACCTTTCTGGCACACGTACATCTCCATGCTAACTTGCATGGAATTTGTAAGATAACCTACCTGAGATAAGAACAACATGAGAAAAAGTATTTCCAATATAATAGCATTTTCATAAGAACATATCTATGGTAACAAGAATGAAGTGAAATTTCATGGTAATCATCATAACTTTACCAAGGTGACCTGCGTGGAAGCAAAACAAGAATTATCTCCTAGAGAAGATGTTAGTTCATCTTGCAAACAAGTACAATAATCATTTATGTCAATAGTACTCACATGCTACCAAGTATTTATTATACCTAGTGGTAATAGAACCTTTCAAAGACTTCTGACACAACTATAGTCTTTACTTGTAATGTAGAAATTATCAAACTTGATATGTGCAAGTTGGAAACTTATCAATTTAATCAATCAAACCTGGAAACTGGAGTCTTATCTCCAAGAATGAGTGTTGTTGCTTTTATTCTGAGTCTCCTTCATTCAAGATGACAAGTATTCTCTCCAACCTATCCCCTGCACTAAGACAATATGTTTTCTTGACAGAAAATTGAGTTAGAGAATATAATGCAAATAAAATCTAAAATCTCAACTTTAATCAATCTAATACTTTGACTAAAGTCAGCTTATAACTTTAACTTTGACTGGAGGTTAGTATAATAATCATAACTTCAATAGATCAAAATACAACTAGATGTTCATAAGATCACAATAATGCCATAACAACTAGAGGCATATCAAAACAAATAAACCTGGAGTGCATTGTTCCTCTGAATGTGTTGGATCTGAGATCCCTCTGGATCTACGATTTTTTCTTGGACAAAAGATCCCTTCTCCTTCAAACACCCTCAATATAGTGATACAGTTTAAACATATACAAGTACATGCCTCTAGCAACAGTGAAAAACAATGACAAGCAGTGGCACCATCCAACAGCAGCAGCAAGAAACGATGAACCCTAAAAATTCAAAAGTCTCCAACTTGCAATATGAAGGTAATTAGAGATGCACTAGGGTAAGGCACACCTGTTTGTGAAGGTATTATGCCAAACGTCCTAGAAAAGTGCTCAACGAGCTTGAAAAAATAAATTGTCTGGGGGCATGGCACTGTGACAAGGTACTGTGGAAAATTGTAGTGGTGAGGTAAATCTCACTATCTTCATTCCAGCGATTATATTTTCTGAAGGAAACCAACTCTAATCCCATGTTGATTTTTTCCTAAAATTAGTTAGGGTTAGATTTACCATATAAATTTAACTACTTGTATGTGCTCGTTTTTCCATAGACGATGCTACATCATCGTCACCCAACCATAGGAACCTACATGTACCACCCCCAATCACAACACACAGAGATATATCATGGGAAACCCTCTTGGGGAAGAAAACCCAATAGAACTTCTTCAGTATATATTTATCAACCAAGTACAGTTTCAGTACAACACTCTCTTAGAGATAAATATCCCAAATAACCCTTCTACTCAAAGGGAAACCCTGCTACTAGACTTGAACCTTGTCACCAGAAGATACACCAAGTATTATACCAARACATACACCAAGASATACACCAAGGTACAATCCAAACCCTGGTGCATTACCCTAGGAGGGTAGTGCATGAGAGAGAGACCAACCAAAACCAAGAGATGTGCCTTATCCTTCCTCATGTAGCTGCAGCTACTAATGCAGCTCTCCACCAAACTTGCGCTATAGAAATTCAGTTGTGATCACCAAATGAGTAAGGAATCACCTTATTTATACTTATTCTACCAGTGAACTTTTCCCACAGGGCCAACCTGTCTTTTCAGGAAAATATAATTTACTTTGACTTTTTCTTCCAGGGCCGACTTCTCATATTGTAAGTACAAAATATAATAATTATTATTTTCCTGAGCCAACATTACAAATATACTTTAGCATTATTATTTTAGGGTTTTTACTTGATCAAATACAAGAAGAATATCTTCCACAGCTACATAATACTTCAACACCAACTAATTAAATCATCCTTGCTTTATGTAGGTATTTGGGTTGATCTCAACATGACGATAAGAAGTTATTTTTGAATCGATTCTTCCAATTTGGATTTCTAAGGAATTATAATATAATTATGGGGGGGGATCTCAATTTCACAACAAAGTAAGTTGAGATATGGGGACATGCAAAAAAGGTGGATCCATTGGGTAAATAGTTTTTGCACAAGGTAAGTATGACATATGTTTTTTATGTTGATCATATCAAACTTGTTCCCACTTGGAACAACCTCAAAATTATATTGGTGCAATTTCTAAGAGGTTGGATAGGTTTCTGGAAACTGACAATGTCCTGATGGGGTCAAATAGAATCTGTTCATGGGTGGATATAGGGGGTTTCTTTAATAATCTTCCAATAGTATTGTAAATTGAAAAGGATATTGAAAAAATACTAACCCATTTAAGTTCAATCTGATATGACTAGAGGATGAAGAATTTATCAAGCTTATGAAATAAGAATGGAGACCCTATGTAGGTAGTAATGAGGGCTCGATTATGGGGCAATAGGAGTGAGTGGGAGTCTTTATGATCCTAGTGGGAATAAGATGGATCATTATGCTTGGGGCATTGGGAAGCGGTCTAACAATCTAGCAAAGGCTTGTTCTTTCTGGTGCAAGCTACACTTAGCCAAAATACGAGGAATTAAATCTCTGATGGTTTTTGGAGATTCCATGCTCATCATTCAAGCTATAAAATTCAACTCGAATTTAGGGGGGGTATCAATTACAAAATGTGGTGGCTTGAATCAAACATATTGCTCAACAATTTGATCACATCTGTATTTATCACATTCAGAGGACCTTGAATGGGAAATTTGATGCTTGGGCTAAGCTCACAACAACACTACAAAAAGGGAAACTGGTGAAAAATGGGGAGCTTTCCACTCTCCCCTTCCCTTAATTATTTAATGATTGATCATTTCAACATGGATAGGTGTATTACCATTGGAAATTTTCATGGAAGAGCATTTAGGCAGGTATAGTTTTAAGAGTGTGGAGTGTTTACAAACACATGCGAGCTTGCCAGAATTTACTCGCAACGATGGTTGCAGTGAGTGATAAACCTATGGGGGAAGATATGTTAAATTTAGAGTTGTTATTAAGTTCCTTTTGTTGATTTTCCATAAGCAATATTAAGCATGTAGTTCATTTCAATTTCATCATGTCTTAACCATAAACAAGAATGTTGCAGCAACCAAGATCACAAGAAGAAACACCATGTGCAAGAACACAAGATATATCCTGGGAAACCCTTCTCAAACAAGGGAGAAAAACCCAGCCAAATACTTTGCTATATTCTTCAAGAGAAATACCTTTCACCACCAAGAATATCCAGCACACAAGAGGGTGCACAAAACCCTAGAAACTCTAGCGCCCTAGAGAGGTGCGTAACTTTTACCAAGAAGTGTACTTGCTGAAATTTCCAAAACTCACAAGTGTGTGTGTCTACAATGGAAGATTTCCTCTTACTTATAATAGACTTGTCATGTCAACTAAAGTGTCTATTGGCACAATAGGGCCGACCTCACTTAGACATATTATTTATTTATTATTATAATAATAATTAATATTAATATTAATATTAATTATCTTTTATAGTTCATCTTTAGACACAATAAGATAGGGTCGACCTATACCCTTTACACAATAACTAGGGTTACAGGTAGGTTTGACTCTTGAACAACATATAGCAAAGGATTTGATACACCCACTAGTGCTCATATACTATGGGCACATCCATAGGGATGTCATGGACCTGATTCATTGCATCACACAAATGAACCAAGTCTTCACACGTGCACATGTGCTCGTCCACAAGCACGTTTTCTCTACATATATTCTTTCCCACTGCCACCAACAGAAGGATCATCTGAAGTCTTTTCATCAACTCTGTTGCTGCTCAGAGGAGGCCATCACATTATCTTCATTTATGTTCTCATGATGATATGCCCGACGCTTTTTATGGATTTCCCATGTTCACCTTGTGCTCAGCCATAGGCACATCCTAACTCAAGAGATCGCTTTTACATCGGATAATCATCTGGATTTCTTCTCTCTCACATCATGGAGGAGGCCATATTTACATTCTTGACTTTGTCTTAGGCAGGAACCATGAACCCTTCATAGGGGCTTTCTCTCAGATTTGTAAGTTGAGAGAAAGACTTCACAAGTTGTTGTGTTCTACATCTCATAGTTTTGTAAGCTAGAGGATTTCTCCCATAGCTTCTTTCATCAACACTCCATCTCAGCTAGGGAGGCATTCTTCATCAAGCCAAGTCTCATACCAATTTACTCTAATTTTTTTTTTGGCCAATGGTCATCCATACTCCCTCTTAACTCGAAAGGATTTCTTCACCAAGTAAATGTTTGGTGTAGAAATTTGTAGTCTGCTTAGGTGGAGAAGAGTACTGCAAATAAACAATTTTCTTCTACATCATATCTCTGACATAAGAAAATTTTGTCTCTTTGTGTGAAAAACCATTAGGAAGATCTGGGTTATTTAAGGAGCTTTATATATGGCTCTTTTTCATCAACATATGATCTATATCATGGCAAGTAGATCTGACGGAAGTATGTGAAGCCACATTTCTTCACACACTTACTGATATATATATACTCTGTCTCTGGTGCATTTAAGGCTACAGAGTTATATTTCCTGCTGCAATAGGAAATCATGGAAGATTTCAAGGTAGAACATCAAAAGGATGTGCTCTTTTGGTCCACTGTACTTTCTGCTCAATCTGAATCAGCATGAATCAAGTCTGGTGTTAACTGGATACATCAGTGATCCAATCAACTATGGATTGGTCTTGTCTTGAATCAACATCAATATTACTCTTTAAATCCATCATGGTGGATTTTCATTCTGTCATAGTTCTTGTCCCAAGAAGTAGTGTAGCATACTCTGATTCTTTATGAAAATCAGAAGTCCATGCTTGCTAGTTTTAACAACTAGTCTTTCTGAGTAAATCATCAGGATCAAGTTTTTGTCACTAACACTATATAGGTTTGGATCAGCAACACTCTTGCTGAAATCCAAACTCATCAAGAATCTATCTATATGATATAGTTTCCAACTCA
>JASDQU010373896.1:0-17347 GCA_032191745.1 Picea mariana | reverse complement strand
AAAGTATACTTATTGTTCTCACCCATGGATTTAATTTTGAGCCCAGAGAGGAGAATAGTTCTTGATATGTCATTTCATATTTAGAGAGTCTGAAAAGACAAAGAATACTCCAAGGGTATGATTTTTCGTAAATTTAGTATCCCGAGCCCTAAAAAGGATAAAACAATACAAGGGAGAACTCTTCGAGCCAATGTTGACTAGAGTATTCTTTTTTTGTAATTAGTCCATCTGGTCCGAAAAAAGGGTAAACTTACACCAAATAGATTCCCTTTCAAATCCTTTTAACGAGTGTGATAGGAAACAAGCTCACTCGACAATCTTTTCATGTTTAAAGAGTCTGAAAAGAGCTTAAAGGAGACTCCAAAGAGTTCCTTTTTCGTTTAGTTTTTACGATTTCAAAAAAGTGATAAACATATACTCAATAACTTATTCTCATGTATTTGCGAGCACGAGAAAGAACAAAGACTAAGCTCATGGTTATTTGTTTCATTTTTTAGCGAGCTTGCAACAGAGAATGAAACTGTGCTAGGAGCACTTGATTCATTTTTAAACGAGATTGAAACATAGACTAAAACTGTGCTCAGAGCACCTGCTTCATTTTTAAACAAGCTTGAAACGAAGACTAAAAATGTGCTCGACGTTGGTTTCTTTTTTACACGAGCTTGAAACTAGAAAATAAACTATGCTTGGGGTAGGTTTCATTTTTACACAAGCTTGAAACAGAGAAAAACTATGCTTGGGATTGGTTTCATTTTTATGTGAGCTTGAAACCGAGAATGAAATTGTGCTCGGGTCATGCCCATTAGTGGGTTTTCTTCCCAAAATGATGTTCAAAGGTTGGTACTTTTCCTCCAGCATGATCAACAGAAGCTAGCGAATTAACTCCAACATGATGTCTAGAGGCTCGAGACATGCCCCACAAGCTTTGTTTCATCTGCCGACTCTTCTTTTGTACCCGATTAGACTCATGGTGACTAATATGAATAGTTTCACCAGAGAGGGAGGAAGGAAGAGGATAAATTGACACATGCGGAGGAAATGAAGGTTCAAGTACTATATCTAGTAGAAGACTTGACTGAATTGGAGGGGGGTTTGTTTCATTGTTTAACGAGCTTGACACAGACAATGAACTATTGTAATGGGAATCTATTTCATTTTTTAACAATATTGACACAAAAATGGAACTATGCTCATTAACCTTGACCATGGATTCCAATAGTTCTTCATCATATGGGAGAATAATGCTCAGGAAGGAATACATGTCAAGAGACTCACTCTGATCAACAGGGGGGGAAGAATAAACTACAATGTCCCTAGTGAGGGAGTTACCATGTCAACTACTAGAACTAAATCCAAATAAGACGAGCATATAAATTGAAGGCATGGGACATGATGCCACATAATGAAATTGCGGCGAGGGGGACACCACTTGCATATAAGGAACATCCAGAGATGTTAGATGGTCGACAATCAATGAATGACCAGGAATAACAAATGAAATCTAGTCAAGAGTCACAATGTTTCCATCATGATGGAAATGCATCACTTGAAAGAGTGTGGAAGTGAAAGCTTTCATAGCATAGTCACAGTCTCGCCCAAGGAGAAAATTAAAATCTAGGGGACCTTGAACTACCATAAGGAAACTAAGGAAGGATCCCTAAAGGTTCATTGTTTCTTCTATTAAACGCCATCAAATTATGAGTGATCGACATAAGATGAGGGGAACCAATACCTTCCCAAGCAGTTGAGGATAAAATGTTGACATAAGTGGCTTCGCTTATAATAGTACAAGATATGTTCTTATCCCAATTTTACACAACGATTTGAAAAGGAAGGTAGGAAGGATGGCAAGGATCAATCTATTCCAATCAAAGGAAATGACTTTAGTACTTGGAGGGGGTTCCATTGAAACGAGTGAAATGACTCTTTGTCTGTAGGAATGTGACAAGAAGAACCTGGGCGATATCGACTTCACTCTCCAAGGGAAGAGTGGGATCGATCGATGATGGAATCAAATCGACCACTTCATCAATCAATGGTGGGCTGGGAGGGGACTCATGGGAAGCAGTTGGAGGTTGTTGCTGGAAAACAACATCGTCTTCCAACAATTTTGAAGCTTCATCCATACGAGGGAAAAGGTAAGTGTGGTGCATTTCCTTGCATAACTAATAAGGAATATTGACCTTACCCTTTCCCCCCTAACCATATGATCACTGGCTGATTGGTTTTCATCATCATGATGTCCAAAGGCTAGAAACATGGGTTGTTTGGAACCCATAGACCACACTTCTAAGACCTTGGGAAGACCAGGGCAATATCTAAGAAGGTGGTCACCCTTACAAATCTTGCAAGGAAATTTGGGCTTACGAGCTGTGTTGATAGGTTTTCCAACATCATCAACATTCCCAACATGATGAACAATGGCTGGGTGATTTCCCCCTTTCTTAACTTTCTTCTTCTTGATATTCTATTTCTTCTTCTTCTTATCCTCCTGGTTACTAGCATCAAGGCTTTCACCAGGCGAAGAAGAAGAAAGGGAAGAAGATGCAACAGGTGAACACGGCAAAGGGTCCACATGAGGTTGATGTTCTTGGGGTGGAGGGATTGCATTCGAAGCACCAAGAACATTTGGGATCACTATAGTGGAAAAAAACCATATCAATAACCCTATCGTGAATCCAGGAAGACTCAATGTAGCAATATAGGGAGGACCAACATTTCCAAAACATGGATAAACAAAAGGTTCCCCATGAAAAGGGGTTCCTTGTTCGGTAGTCCTAGGAACTATTTCCATAGACACAAACTCAACCTAAGGTTTGCTAAATCAAAGAGAACACACTACCAAAATCCATATAATATAAGAGAAAGCAAACAACTCCCCTGTAACAGGGAAAAAAAGAAGTAAGGATCTTCCTGAGATGGGAGATGAAGTCGTCAATGAAGATACGAGAAACAATTACCCACAACTGGTTTGTAATGGATATATAGAGGTGAAAGTACTGGATTAAATCAAGTACCCTCCTAAGGATCCAAAATCGTGTGTTGCATGTCTGTATCAAGTACTGACAGTACCACCACTGCAGTCACTTGGGAAGGTAACCTAAAAAAATCAACTAGGGCTACCACTTCACGCTTGGTGGTTGGGCATAACGGTCATGGGAGAGGGTTTCTGCGAATGGGTAGGGAATGTGAGACAAATGTATTAGACCCGAAGAAACTCAGATAGTGGTGTCAGCCCGAGGACTTGCTACTACTAATATTTTCCCCTTGACTCACATAACCCCACCGAGAGAGAGTGTTGGGGATTGGTCCAAGCACTCTTCTTGACTTCTCCTACCGCTTGAATCTTGTGTTAGAGGAGCTTTCCCAACAAACACTTCATGTTACTAATGGGTTTTCTCTCATTAGTGTTCCTAGTTTGTTTAAGTGGCCTTGGAGAATTTACTCTCCACCCTACAACCTAGATTTGTGATCGCTTTGTAATAAAGAAAAATTCTAGTTGATTTTAGATTAGGTACCTTGTTCATTTTATGGTTGTTGTTACTCAAAATGGGTAAATGGAAGTGAAACTTATGATGTGATCACTTTGACTCTAAGAAGACTTCAAAATAAAAAATGAATGGAATGCAATCTTTAGTTTCGATGAAGCGTATCTACAGAAAGGAGAAAGAGGTTTCAAGCAAAGAAACAAGTGTAACATTCAATGCAAGAAGCATGAACTACTCTTTGAATGAAAAAGGTGTTTGGTACGTGAGTCAAAGAGACTGTAGGATACATGATTCTCCCCCCCCCCGACCACGAGGGGAATTTTTTTTTTAAATGCAATTTATTTCGCTTTAAAATGCAAGCTAAAACATGCTCCACCCACTAACTAGAATGCAATTATTTTTTGGTTTTCCGATTCTTTCAAATGCAATGATTTTTTTTTAATGCAACTTCTTTTGTTTTCTTTATTTCAAATGAAATGAAAAGAACTAAATCTATACAAAAAGGTTCGCACAACAAAATAATGAAAACCAAAAAATGCTATCAAATAGGTCAAAAAGCATCAAAAGAACTCAAAAGTTACTGCTATCACAGATCTAAGAGAGATATGGAGGGGTGGAAGAAATGACAGACACATATCTGGGATTAGTTTGAAGGATGCCCCTTCAAAAAATGGCTTTCAAATCCTGGTCGCTCCCTGTTAATGACCACATGGCAATGGAAAAGATCTAGTCACTCCCTACAGAGGCATAGAGGGCGACCAAGTGGTCATGGTCGCTCCCTACAAAGGGATAGAGGGTGACCAAGTGGTTATGGTTTCTCCTGTTATCACTCCAAGAGTCATCCTAGACTGTAGATCAGGTGAGCTTGGTAACATACAAAAAATTCAAATTTTAGTCGCTCCCTACAAAGGGATAGAGGGCGACCAAGTGGTGATGGTCGCTCCTGTTATCACTCCAAGAGTCATCCTAGACTGTAGATCAGGTGATCTTGGTAACATACAAAAAATTCAAATTTTAAATTTGAAAGATAAGTTTTAAAGTCATAGGGATTTGACCATAAGGACAATCAGATCCATCTTCTGTACACATTTCCAACTATATCCTTCAACAAAAGTGGCCTTAGAAATTTCATATCAGACAATAGGATTGATAAATGAATGAGGAAAAGGAAAATTGAGATCTGAACCTGTCAGAGATACTTCCAACACTTATGACAGTCAACTTACAGTGAAATTCTGTGTATTAACAAATCCTATATACAGTGAAATTCTGTGTATTAACAAATCCTATATCACCAATGCAAAGAATGGAGACCTCACTCAATCATTGCATGATTAATAAGAAAATTAACTCAGTCACTCATTAAACATTAGTACACAGAGGATAAAAAGAAGTGAAAAAGGAAAATCTGATCTCCATTGATAAACAATCACAAGTCTGAAAAAATACAGAGAAAGAAAAAAACATAGTGATAACCACTGTGAATTCCTTTGGGTCTAAAATCCCCCCTCTTAGCTCATTCTAACCCTACTCTCTTCTTGTACCATGAAATATATAGCACTATAGGTCCTTTCCATCTCACCAATTCAAACTCCAACCACTTTCCCAAAATAGAAACAATTACAAACAGAGAATGACACGTTTTAACTGATTTCCTGCTTTTCAGGAGGCAAAATTCTGAAAAATAGGATTCAAAATTCCTCTTTTAATTCTCAAACTATAATAGATGTTTAAAATATGAGAATTTTTTTTGTAGATAAGCTCTTCTAAAGAAAACCTCTCTCGGTTTCTTGAAATTAATCTCCAGCTGTCTGAAATACATGTTTAAAAAACATGTCTCACACATGAAATCATGAAAATTGAAAAAATAGGGCTCAAAGATTCCTTTGAATCTCCCAATCCATGAAACTTGTGTTAAAAATGAAAGAGGATAATGTTCTTGGGTCTGTTATTGAAAATAACCTCCTTTTTATTTTTAAAATTCATCTTGGTTCCCAGAAATACTCCTAGAATTCAACTGGTCAAACATACTAGTTCAACAGTCCTAGAACAAAGTTTTTGCAACACATTCCGTAGCGCCTGTCTCAATTCACAACGACAAAGGAAAATCAAGTGGCCACACTCCTTTCCTGACCTCCAAACAAGACAAAAAATCTCATGGAGTACCTGATGACCATGAGTTTGATGCTGGTAATTTTGAATTTGCACCAGGATGCTTGCAACCTATCCAACATACAACCCTCTTCCTTAACTAGTTCGCAACGCCAGTTTGCAATGCGAACTCAGATATAGATTGCACACTTTGAGGAGGCTGTTATTTGATGGTATGACATAATACTTGGATAAGTGGTTAAATATAGGCTCCAAAAACCATAAATCCTTTTTCACATGACCAATATTATGTGTTAACATCCGGCTTCACAGGGGATGTAGAGCTCCCTATGAGGCTCCAAGAACACACAGACCATGTGCCTTCATATTCTGTTCATTTGTGAAACCCGACCTTGCAAAATTTCATCTCTACAAACATCCACAATCTGTGTGTTATGCCTAATCCATTGGGCTAGTGGAGTCATTCATATTGATGTGCATCCTATGCAACTTATTCAAACTCTGAATACACGTAACTGAAAAGAGAACAAAGTGATGCAAACTGAAAATAAATGCTCATGGATGAGCTGATTCATCTGCCTACTCCTACTTCTAATCAGAAGGAAGTAGCTAATAATGTGTAATCATACTTCCAATGAAGCCATGAAAGCTTATTACTAACAGAATGATCTTCTAGTATGCAAATGAGAACAAAAGAAAAATATGACATGGGTAGCAGAAAATTTATGAGCATCCTGAATCTACAGCTGCAAGAAAGTGTCATACCAAAATCTACCACATTCTGAACTTGTGGAAACACCAACTCCATGTAAAAATCCACAGGATCCTGATACTCGTACTGCACTTCCATCCAGTACATAGGACTAAATTGCTGCTCCTTATGCTGCAACTCATAAACACAATTTTCCTTGGATGAATCAAGAACAACAAGATCACCTCGAACTTTTTGATGATGGCCTCGAACAAAACATTTGTGAGAAACATCTAAAATATTCAAATAATCATGAGAATCAGATGACTGCAAGCTACTTACATCAATTCCAAAAGCAAGAACATCATATGCAATAAGATCTTGCTTGTATTGGAACATCTCTTCATGCATCTGATTAGTGCTAGTCCTATGATCGCCATCTTGAACTTCATTTTCTGCCTGGAAATAAAATTGTTGATATGAAATTGAAAGCATATAATCCTCAAGATCATAACAAGCCAAACATGTTAGCCCACCTTCAATATCATCATAAAAATATTTTGGAACAATGGTTGGTATTTGAACAAATTCATCATTTTCTTCTACAAAATCTGCCCCATAATAATCATTAACATGATTAATTTGAAAACTATTAATTTCAAGATCCGAGGAAGAATAAAGACTTGAATGTGATACATAAGCATGCTGAGAATGAAATTCTAAATCAGATTCCCACTGTGTATATCCTTCCTCAATTTCATCCGCATCCGAATATGATTTTTTCTATTTATAAACTTTGTCTTATTCCAATCTTTCATCAAAAAACTGTTTTGAAAGTTTGCCACAAGCCCAGAAATTCTCCTCTATCTCCTTAGCATTGATGAACATATGATCTAGAGATGAGGATTTCCTCTCTCTAAGATAAAGAAATAAATCATGATATTGTGCAATCGTATACTGTAGCATGGCAACAATTTCAGATGGCCGAATGTCTTTAGGCATGCCGAGAACAAAGCTGTGAAATCTCCAGTTGAACACAGAAAAAACTTCATTTTCCTTCCTTTTCAAAGCATAAAACTCAAATATATATTGGTCATTGGATTTATTCTTTCCCCAATATCTCATGAATATACGACTAAAATCAACCCATGAACCAATGGAATCGACTTCCAAATTTTTAAACTAGAAGGCAACATCTCCAACTAAAGATTTGCAAAATAATCTCATAACTACATCCTCATGCATAAATTCAAAATCATCAATGAAGTTTTCAAAATATTTCATATGCTTTTCAGCTGCAACATAATCATCTCCATTGAAAATAGGAAGATACTAAAAAAAAACAAGAGGATAGGAATTTAAGTTAGGTGGCAACCTCAAAGGTCCAAAAATCTCTCTTCTTATTCTTGATTGAACTTTAGTGGGCTGAACATGTTCAATAGGTTGACGACAAGACACCATAGGGATTTCAGAAGGAATCTGATCTTCTCTATTCTCATGCTTAAAAGATGAGTCAACTTCGGGAGGAATAGAGATACAGACTTCATTTTTTTCAATGGTTTCACATGATGATATAGGATCAAGATCAATGGTGCAAGAAGAAGATAAAGCTTCGTAACTCAAAGAAGAACATGCTTTTGTAAGCTTATATTCATTTGAGTAAACAAAGCATAGGATAATTCTTTTGACACGCAAAGGGAAAGACATGCACAAGCTAACGAATAAGAATAAAAGTTCATGGAGAAATCTTATAGGATGGTACCTGGTTTTCTTGCACCTCCTCATTCTTTTTTCAACTAAACTTATTCTCCAGTGGAGTCTTTAAAACAATGGAGTCCCATGGTGAAATTTTTTTTTTTTGCAGTCTGCATGTGTCCAACCTCAGTTCACTATCTAAAGCTGGATATTTACTTTGTCATTCCCCAGGGAAGATATCTTCTCTTCCGTCCTCGGAAATGATGCCATTTATGTTATCATTCCAAGAGTCACGCTAGACTGTAGATCAACTGAGCTTGGTAACATACAAAAAATTTGAATTTTAAATTTGAAAGATAAGTTTTAAAGTCATAGGGATTTGACCATAAGGATAATCATATCCATCTACTGTACACATTCCCAACTATATCCTTCAACAAAAGTAGCCTTATCGATTTCATATAAGACAATAGGCTTGATAAATGAATGAGGAAAAGGAAAATTGTGATCTGAACCTATCAAAGATACTTCCAACACTTATGACAGTCAACTTATAGTGAAAGTCCGTGTATTAACAAATCTTGTATCACCAATGCAAAGAACGAAGACCTCACTCAATCATTGCATGAATAAGAAGAAAAATAAATTAGTCGCTCATTAAAAATTAGTACATAGAGGATAACAAGAAGTGAAAAGGAAAATATGATCTCCATTGATAAGGAATCACAAGTCTGAAAAAATATAGAGAAAGAAAAAAACACAGTGATAACCGCTCTGAATTCCTTTGGGTCTAAAATCCCCCCTCTTAGCTCATTCTAACCCTACTCTACTCTTGTACCATTAAATATATATAACTATAGGTCATTTCCAACTCACCAATTTGAACTCCAACCCCTTTCCCAAAATAGAAACAATTACAAACAAAGAATGACACGTTTTAACTAATTTCCCGCTTTTCAAGAGCTGAAATTATGAAAAATAGGCTTCAAAATTCCACTTGTAATTCTCAAAATATAACATATGTGTAAAATATGAGAACGGTTTTTGTATATAATCTTTTTCTAAAGAAAAAACTCTTTTGGTTTCTTGAAATTCATCTCCAGCTGGCTGTAATACGTGTCACAAAAACATGTCTCAAACAAGAAATCATGAAAACAAAAAAAATAGGGCTCAAAGATTCCTTTGAATCTCCCAATCTGTGACACCTGTGTGAAAAATAAAAGAGGTTAATGTTCTTGGGTTCATGATTGATAACCTTCTTTGGATTTTTAGAATTCATCCTGGTTCACCCAGAAATCCTCTTGGAAGTCAATTGGTCAAAAATACCAGTTCAATAGTCCTAGAACATATTTTCTGCAGCACATTCCACAACACATTTCGCAACACATTCCGTAGCGCCTGTCTCAATTCTCATCGCCAAAGGAAAATAAACTGGCCACACTCCTTTCCTGACCTCCAAAAAATACAAAAAATCTCATGGAGCACCTGATGACTTTGAGTTTGATGCTAGTAATTTTGAAGTTGCACCAGGATGCTTGCAACCTATCCAACCTACAACCCTCTTCCTTAACTAGTTCGCAGTGCCAGTTCACATCGCCAACTCTTATATAGCTTGCACACTTCAAGGAGGCTATTAGTTAATGATATGGAATAATCCTTGGAGAAATCATTAAATGTAGGCTCTGAAAACCATAAATCCTCCTTTACATGACCAATCTTATGTGTTAACAACTCCCTGTAGTGTAGTTCTCAAGGTGGTCACCCCCTACAATGGGGAAAGTAGCGACCAAAATGGGGTGGTCACTCCCTACAGTGGAGTATCTAGTGACTACAAGGTTTTGGTCGCTCTGTGGACACATATAACCCGTGACCACGATCATGCAAGTGAAAAAACTAATAGATATGGAGCATATCTAACGGTAGGTTTGGGACTGAATACTTTCAAATAGCCACATAAAAGACTTACTGACAGATCAAGAACAAACAATGGGGCTTATAACCAACAAATATCTTGAGAATATGTATTTAAAAGTTAAGGAAGACGTTGACTAAACAACAATAGCTTCCCTAGTGGAGTCTCCAGTCCGTTGTAGGGTAAATGAACCCTACAGGAGTTACCTCCCTTAGGCTCTTCCTAGAACTAAGATAGAATAAATATCCAAGCTGTAGATTTTCCTATATCTAAATCATACATGTAAAGACCTACAAATTGATGGAATGAATGGTTTACCCAGTGATAAGACGGTTGTCCCTGGACGCTCCTCAGATATTAGTAACAGACCCGATAGCACCTTGCTATGGTCAATGTAGCTATGGAGAGCCATGTTGTAATTGTGATGAACATAGGGGAGACTCTCATCCCATGTACATGGATGATTAGAGTTGTACATGCGGAAGATGTGCACAATCATATGATTGACAACCTCTGTTTGGCCATCTGTTTGGGGGTGGGAAGCAGTGGATTTAGTGAGCTTGGTGTCCAACAGTGACCAGAGACTCAACCAAAATGTGCTGAGGAACCTGCTGTCCCAGTCGAAGATGATGGTCTGTGGTATCCAAAAATTGACCCACACTCGTTCGAAGAATCCCTTGGCAGTCTCTTCCACTGTGATGTTCTTCTTGCAGGCTGTGAGGATGGCCATCTTCGAAAACCGATCAAAGACAAAAAATACACAATCATTGCCTTGCTTGGTGGACAAAAGGCTAGACATGTAATCCATTGAGATGGATTCCCAAGGCTTCTCAGGAGTGGGAAGAGGGGTGTATAAGCCTTAATTCTTGACGGCTGGCTTGGAAATAACACATACAATGCAAGATCTGATATACTTGATGACGTCCTGCCGAAGTTTTGGCCAATAAAAATGTTTTTGTAGAACGACCACATTTTTCTCCACGCCAAAATGCCCTGCCATCTGACTGTAGTGGGCTTCCCAAATTAGCTTTGCACGCTCACTTGCAGGAACACAGAGATGGACTATATGGTATAACAATCCACCCTGAATGTGAAAATTGGTGACAATCACGCTTGTACCCGAAAACTGATAAGTGGTGGAAAAGTCTGGATCTTGCTGATAAAGTCGGGGCCACTTAGATTCCTCATGTCCACAAAAATGGAGCATAGTGGTGAGTGCATCCACTGGAGGTCGACTAAGGCAGTCATCAACATGATTTGAGCTCCCTATATTATACTTGATGTTGAGATGGAACTGCTACAAGTAGGTGGACCAATTTTGATGGCGGTCATTCTGTAATTTCCCTCATGTCTGTATGAATTACAGAGGCTTGTGACCAGTGTGGATGATCGTCTCCTTTCCCAAAATGTAATGTTTCTATTAATGACATGATTTTTCAATGGAATACATTTCCTTATCATAGGTGGGGTATTTCCAGATAGTATCTGAGAGTGTCTCACTATGGTATGCCACCGGATGACCATGCCGAGTAAGAACTGTGCCTACAACATAGTCAGATGCATCAGTCTCAATCTCGAAGGGTTGTTGCAGATCAGACAAGGAGAGTACTGGAGTTTAGAACAAGCGATGCCTTAGATCATTGAATGCTCATTGTTGTTCCTTCCCCCACATGAACTTTTCCCTGCCACCGCCCTTGGTCACTTGGCTGAGGGACCATGCAATATGGGAGAATCCCAAAACAAACAATCGGTAGAAGTTGGCCAATCCCAAGAAGCTCTGAAGCTCGGTTACTGTGGTTGGAGCTGGCCAGTCAAGGATGACTTGGATCTTAGTTGGATAAACATGTACCCCATGCACATCAACAATGTATCCCAAGTGTTGAACCCTATTCATGGAAAAGGATCATTTTTCCAAGTTGGCATATAGCTTGTGCTGTCGTAGAGTGCTAAAAATTTGCTGAATATGCTGCATGTGCTCCTCCCAATCTCTGTTGAAGATGAGGATGTCATCCAAATATACAACCACAAAATATTTGGTGAAGGGTCTCAATACATCATCCATCAACCTCATGAAAGTGGTTGGTGCATTTTTTAAGCCAAAGGGCATGCCTGACCATTCAAAGAGACCTTCTTTATATTTGAAAGTTGTCTTCCATACATCAGTTGGTTCGATAGGAACCTGGTGGTAGCCAGAGTTTAGGTCAATCTTGCTGAAGGACTTTTCCCCCTTGAGTTGGTCAAGAAGGTCATCAATCATGGGAATTGGGTACCGATTCATGACGATGAATTTGTTTAATGCTCTGTAATCAATGCAAAGTCGCCAGATCCCATCCTTCTTCTGCACCAGTACAATCATGCTTCCACAATGGGAGGAGTTGGGTCTGATGTGCCCCTTTTGAATACTATCTTGGATCTGACGCTTGGATTTTTCATTTTCCATCAACAAGTGACGATAGACTGGTCCATTCGACAGAGGTGCACCGAGGGTCAGATCAATTGGATGCTTGACTTGGAAATGCGTCGGTACCACGGTGGGTGAGGAGAATATGTCTCTGTACTCTTCCATGATCCCATCCACTTTTTTTTGTTGCGAAGAGAGGCTCTGTGTAGAGGCCACAAATGTGGTGGCGACCTTATGCTTACTATGAGCATGGATCACAAAGAAGATGAACTTCCTGGTCTATTAAATGACCTTACTACATTGCTTATGAGAGATTAAAGAAATAGTGGTAGGCAATGCTACCTCTGGTATCATGTACAATTGTCTACCCAAAGTAATAATAACACTGCGGGGTTTAGACTCATACACAACATGAAGCTTCCACAAATATGGTTGTCCTAAAATAACATCACAAAATTCAAGGGGAGAAATATCACACAATACCTCATCTTTGAAAGGCTTGATGCCATAGGGTAGACCACACTATTGGCTAACACAAAGATATCTTCCTTGGCGAAGCCAACCAATGGTGTAGGGATGCAGGTGCGGTGTCGTCGGCAGGTCCAATCGCTTGAAGAAATTTGTTGAGATCAGGTTCTTCTGACTGTCACTATTGACAATCAAATGAAGCGGATCTTCCTTTACCCACATCTGTGAGTGAAAAAGACATTCCCCTTCCTCTCATTCTTCTGGTTCGCTTGGCTGGACTTTGGTGGTCCTGACAATGGCACTGGGTTCAACATCGATAATCCGCTTCCCTCCTTCTGGATTTGATTCAGAGTTAGAATAGACCTCAAACTCATATGCCTTCATCTCATCCAAAGGTGACTACTTGGAGTGACATTCTTCAGTGTTGTGCCAAGGGATTTTATGGTATTCACACCATTTTCTTGTGTCCTTCTTCGTCTTTTCATTTCCCTTCTTGTGTTGCGGCTTGGATTAGTTGTCCTTAGAGTGGACATATCTTATCTATCCCTTGCCATGTGGGTTGGGGCCTCCTTTTCCCTGCTTTGACTGTGAGGAGTTTGCATATCCAAACTCTCACCTCTTCTGCTTAAATTTCTGCTCGATCTTGGCAACATATCTATAAGCCGTACCCAATGAGGCGATGTCTAGAAACTCGATTTATGTTTGAATGTATCAATGCAAACAACTGCAGTATTTGAGAACCATATGTCGCTCAGAGTCTTTGATACCCAATTTGGTGCAGAGGGAATGGAAATTATTGGTGAAATTTCGTACTGTCTGGTCCCTTTATTGACACAGGGTGGTCCATCGGGTGTACTGGTCCTCATAGCTTCCAACGGGGTAGTATTTTTCTTTAAAGGAATCCTGGAAGGAATCCCATGTAGGGGAAACAAAACATATTGCATATTCCTCTATGGCCCTTTGATCAGAGTAAGTATCCCACCAGTCCTTAACATGGGGGATGACCTTGAGGAGTGCAAAAGCAATCTTTTCCCTATCGAAAAAAATGTGGACCAAAAAATTCCCTTTGAGCAGATTCAACCATTTATCTAAAAAATTTGCATCTATCATTCCTTCAAATAATGGAATATAAAAATTTACACTTACCTTGAAGGGGGTTGCATGGCCTCTTGATGAAGATGCTTCTTCTGTGGGCAACCGTCGAAGGATATGTGCAAAGTTGTCCATCAGTTCGTTCCTTTGTCACTCGAGGGCTTCCTCGAGCAACATTTTAAAATGATCTCCTACTCCATCATCTTTATGTTCATTCCCCATGGGTTTTTGTTGGGCTCGATGCGACCGATCTTGCAACGACTTGATTGGTTCAAGTCCCAACTTCTTGTACCCAGATCTTGTCGGGGACATGCACGAAGAAAAATAAATGAAGAGTAGACCGTTCTGATACCACTGATCTAGATTCAGGAGTGGAACAAACTGATTAACATACTGAATACAATAAACATAGAGATATGAAGAACAACACAAATATCCAGTGAACAATATCTTCTATTGAATAAATGAAATAGGCTGAAACTGTAAAACTGTAGAACTAAAACATGTGCTCAAATGGTGGTAGCTATCTCTGAGAAGAGATGTGGCTGCTATGCACATCCGTCTGAGCAGAATGATTACAATGAGGCTGCATATTCCTTTTTTGATATTAATCATGAATTCCAAAACCCTAGACATCCAAAAACCTAACCCTAGGAGAGGAAACGCCAAAAGTTATGTGGGCCCCTATGGGTAAGTTGGTACCTCAACTTCTCGGGGTCGTAACTTTTGCATACGACCTTCATTTTAGGCGTGTGATAACCCATTGGAAAGGTATTTTAGAGAGATACACATTACGCTATCAAAATTTAGCTCAGTCTATAGTTTAACTATGGCAAGCCAATTTTTTTTTTAGGGCCCCAAAACGACCCTCGAAGTACAAAAGATGTACTGACATGAAAATATAAAAAATAATCCAGTTGGATTAGGTGGGAGGCCACCAATATCCACCTAGAAGATGTGAGGGCTTCAGATAGCCCCAAAAGTGTAGAACCCACAATTTCAAAGAAGTACAAAAGAACATGCCGAACCAAAAACTGTAAAGAGGATCCAGTTGGAATAGGTGGGTGGCCACCAATATCCACCTGTATCCCATGCATAGAGATGAAACAAGATGCAAAATAGAGATGAAAGACCCACAAACCATTTCTTCCATTACTACACCTCATAACCTCCAGAAAATTCCTTCCTCGGGTGCAAATAATTCGTGAAGTGTCCCCCTCCAGCAAGCGTAGAGGTAAAGCCACTATTATACTCGCTCACCCAGACTATGGGACAAAGAAACCGACCTTGAATAGAAATCCCAAATGTATCCCCCATATATTGTTGAAATATTGTAACTGCGAAGAATATTCTAATTATCGAGTTATTATCATGTAGATCAAATATGTTGGCACATATGAGTAGGTTGTAGATGTGTTGACCAAGCCTTTGTCTCGTGTAAAGTTTGAATACTTTTGAGGTAAGATTGGTATAGTATGAAAGGACCTCCCTCGAAAGGGGGAGTGATGTTGATGATACTATGGTATCTTGACCAACAATGGGTAGCTCAGTCAGGATTTTATATCCTAGGGGACTGATCATCCCTGGACAGATCCTGAAGGTCCGGTAAGGACGCTCTGTCAGAGTACCTATGCATGTATATGCCAGTTGTTGTCAGAAGTGGTAGCTCTATTAGGATTTTATATCCTAGGGAATATTTATGATTCCTTGGCATATCTCGAAGATCTAGTAAGGATGGTATGTCAGAGTACCACGTGGTATCTCCATTAGGATTTTATATCCTAGGGAATCTTATAATTCCTGGGCAGATCCTTAAGGTCTGGTAAGGATGGTTTGTTAGAGTACCACAAAATGTTGTTTCTACACCTGCCTCATTATGTTTCCCTATGATGATGTTGTTATCTTAGCCTCGTGTTGATGATGTTGTATCAACCTCGTGATGTTGTTGATGATGTTGTATCAACCTCCTGCTCTTGTTGATGATGTTGTACCATCCTCGTGCTATTGATGATGTTGTATCATCCTAGTGGTGTTGATGTTGTTGTTATAACTTTTATGCTAATTGATGTTGATGCAGATGATGATGATGATGCTACTCCAACTCCATGCTGTGAATGATGATGATATTGATGATGAGAAAAACTTTCTATGATTTATAGATATGCCAGTCAATGTTCCAGATGCTGATGATGTTGCTTCCCTCTCTCTCTCCTATTGATGTTGTATTGAGCTATGCCAGTAGAATACCATTCTTGTTAAAGGGGAGTGTTGAAATATTGTAACTACAAAGAATATTCTAATTATTGAGTTATTATCATGTATATCATATCCCCTTTTGTGGATTGATCATGTCGGGACTTATGTATGACCAAATACCCTTTTGTGGATGGGTCAACCCTAGTTAAATGGTGGTATTTGAGAAGTTGACCCCTAGGGATAATTAAATTGGTTTTAACCACTAGTTGAAGAATTCAACCCTACTTGGTGAAGAGACATAAACCTAGCGCCTATCAGCTAGTATAAACAAGAGAGGATGGCGCCTCATTCCATCACTCACTCAAGTCACTCATCTAATGCACAAGTTTTAGAGGTAGCGACAGTTGCAAGAAGAAGTAGAGGGAGGTGCATTGATCAGTATTGGATATTCTCTAGTGTTTTGTTTTTTATCTTGGCATTGTATTGGAAATTTATATTAAGGAAGTTTCTGCTGGGTTTTCTCCCTCATGAGGGTTTCCCAAGATAAAATGTTGTGTACCTTGTGATTGTGTTTCTTAGTGATCCTGCTTATGCTATTATTGTCTAGTAAAATGAAAAGAACTTAATAGAAGCTCTAAATTTAACATGGTATCAGAGTTTGATTGAATATAACACCTTTCACTGGGTAACCAAAAACGTCACTTTTGTTGTACAAGAAAATTAGGGATTTTTATTGGAAGAGAATTTCTAACTAAAAACCATCTAGGGAAGTGCACCCTAGCCTAGCAAACTCATTAGCAGATTGAGTGCACCTTTTCAGTGGCCAGAGCCTTCGGAAAGTGAAGCCCTAGTTTTGTCTAGTACCAGAAAACCAGGAAACCAGAACCAGTACCAGAAGTACCAATCCATATTTGTACAGGCTCAGTTTCAAGGGGTAAAATTTGGATTTTTTGAAAATAGACTACACTAGCCTACTCGCCTCAGCCCAACGCGCCTCTTGGTAAGTTCAAATTCAATTTATGAACACTTTCAATTTTTGGTCATTTTCCCAGCTCTAGGTCAAGATGTTTGCAAACACCAAGTTTGTTGACAAGTTACAAGGTGTGGAAAAATTCCGTGCCTGGAAGTATAGGATTTCACTCATTCTTGAAGAGAATGACCTTGCAAAATTCATAAAGGAAAATGTACTAGGACTTGAAGAAGATGCAACCAAAGCAAAGTACAAGAAGGATATGGTTAGGGCCAAAAGAATCATTGTAGACTCCATTAAATATCAATTGATCCCTCAAGTG
>JASDQU010373894.1:15994-27269 GCA_032191745.1 Picea mariana | reverse complement strand
ACAGAGAAATAACCTTCTAGCAGAGTTAACCATTTTTCTAGGGCTTCTGCATCTATCTGTCCTTCAAATACAGGAATATCAAAATTAACTTGTACCTTGAAAGGTGAGGTGCCTCCAAACTGGTCGCTTGATGAAGATGCGCCTGATGCTATTAGCAGGTGTTTAAGGATGTGGGAAAAATTCTCCATCATTTCGTCCCTCTGTCACGTGAGAGCTTGCTCAAGCAACAGATTGATAGGATCTTCTTCTCCATCGTTTTTCTTTTCTTCCGCCATTGAGGGTTTCTTGGGTGTGCGAGAGAGATTGTCTTCAATAGAGACAAGCTCAAGACCCAAATTTCCATACTCGGACCTCATCTGGGACATGCACTAAAAAAATGATCAAAAGCAGCCTGCTCTGATACCATTGATCTAGATTATTTTCGACACGAAATGAGAGCGGAGATATAATAAAGAAATGCACAGAGATATCGTGTATATCCAATAATATAACATAAATATATCAGAGATGCAACCATAAACACATAGATACATTAATGCACGATTTCTATTAATGAAAGCAATGTACAGAGACTGTAAAAATACAGAGTGAAAGACTCGCTAGAATGGTGGCAACTTATCTCTGAGAAGAGATGTGACGGCTAGTCGCATTCGCAAGAAGATGGTTACAATGAGGCTCTGAAGGATTTTTTACAATAAACAGGAATTCCAAAAAACCTAGACATCCAAAAACCTAACCCTAGGAGATGAAGCGCCAAAAGTCATGTGGGCCCCGTTTGGGTAAGTGAGTACATCAACTTCCCGGGGTCGTAACTTTTGCATGCGATCTCCGTTTTAGGAGTGTGATAGCTCGTTGGAAAGGTATCGTCAAGGAGATTCATTTTGGGGGCTTAATTATTCTTTTGTCTATCATTGAGAACATCTATTGTGAAAAACCTTCATTTAGGCCCTCAAAATGGCCCCGGAAGTTAAAACCTGCTAAAAATAGTAAATTGCCAAAAAACTGTTTTGAGCCAGTCAGAAAAGGTGGGTGGCCACCGATATACACCTGGATCAAATGTGAAGCATCCAAATCATACCTCCAAAATGAAATAAATGGGTGACATGGAATCCCCTTTGGGTGCTACAAGGATCCATGTACCACATCACCATTGCCACACCCCTAGTAATCCAGTCAATTTCTACAAAACATTTTAGGATTTCAAAGTCCATAAACTTGTAGAGGCATTTTGAGGACCTAAACAACATTTTCAAGGGGTTGAAATGCAAATAATTGTAATAGTCTCTATTGTTTAAGTAAAAGAACTTGGTAATATTTTCCCATTGAGCCATTCCTAGCGCAAAACAAAGCTCGTATGAGAAAGTTACAACTGAAATACTACATGGTATAAATTAGGTACTAGTTTACTTCCAGAGGGCATAACTCCTTGCTCAAAAGTTAGTTTGGGGCACATGAATAGTCTATGGAATTATCATGGACTGTAGAAGTCAGAAATGGAACTATGATTGGAATATGGGTGCCTAAAATCATACAGTATTGATGAGAAGACACCTATAGAAATGAGATATAAAAATGAGAAAATAGTCTAAACTTATGTAGACCATAACTATCATCCCGGAGCTTGGATTTGGGCAAGTGAGAAATCATCATAAAGATGATTAAGAGAGGATTGTGTCTAAAGAATCATATTTTGAATTAGTTCATTATGTTTTTCATAAATTAATATGAATAATGTATTATACCCTGATTAATGAAATATTTTGCAATATGCCTAATTCTAACAACAATTGTTTCATGCACATTTTTGCAGAATTAGAGATACAAGAAAGGATATCTGATTCCCCACATGAGGACTAGAGATATGGAGGATGCCAAAGGATCTTATATTCATGGAGATGAATTTAGAGGATTACATGTCAGCATGGGAAATGCAGAGACTGATTCCAATAGACGCTGAAGTAGAGTGGAGCCAGTGAAGCCAATGGAGTTGGTTGAAACTATGAGAAGTGTGCAGAGATATAGAAAAGACAATGAAAATATGATGAGGACTCAAGAATATCGGCTACAAATTTTGAATATGTTGCAGAATCAAGTCAAAAAATATTCTGGCACAAAACAAGCAGCTAGTGCAAGGAAAGTAGAAGCATAAAGATATCATAATGGGAGGGATGATCATAGAGGATCTATAAAATCAAGGAGCATTAGCAGAAAACATCATCATCATCATCATCATTCACCATGGAATTTGAATAGAAGAGTGCATTCACATTCAAGTTTGGAGAGCATCCCAAGTGTGTCCCCTATCCGAATCTAGAGGAAGATATCTGAGGTAGATGATTTGCAAGGAGAACTTAGGAAGATTAAGCCTCCTACTTTTCATGGTGATCACAAGAAATATGAGGATGTAGAAGCATGGATATTGGGAATGAGGAAATATTTCCAATTGCACAATTATTCATCAAATGTAGAAGCCATAATTGCAACCTACCATCTCCAAGGAAAAAACATCGATGTGGTGGGATAAGCTCAACAAGGTTAAGCATGTTGTTGAAAAGAGAATTCCCTGGAAGCAATTCAAGAGATATTTCCAGTAGTAGTACCTATCATAGAATCATTATAACAAGAATATGAAAGATTTATTTGAACTCAATCTTGGAAGCATGACAATGGATGGGTATGAGAGGAGGTTCCTTGAATTGTTGAGGTAGGTTGGATTCATAAAATATGAGAAGTTTAAAATCCAAATATTCTTGAGTGGGATACCTTCTTTGTATAGTGAAAAGATACATTATTATGAGCTCGGTACATTTGAAGAGACCATAAGGAAAGAAAAGTACCTATATGACCATAATAGAGGAATACCAACTTTCCAAAGGGCTCGGGATGAAAAAACGAAAGGAACGATGGAGAAAAGAAAGAAATGTTTTAAGCCACCATTTTACAGAAACATCTCTTTAGGATATTGAAAAGGACAATCAACATAGAATGATCCCAAGGTGACATATTCATTTGGGAAAATTCGAAGACAACAACCCATAAAATGTTGGGGATGTGAGGGGGACCACTTATATAGGGATTGTCCTTACAAAGGAGAAAGGATGAGGATTGTTCAAAATATACAGGAGGTTGATATAATTGAAGACATAGGTAGAAGCATGCCAAGGATTTATGCAGCCTTGGACAACAAGAAAGTAGAGTACCAATCCCCCATAATTGAAGTAGAAGGAAATATTGATAATCATCCCATAGCCATTTTAATTGATTCTGGAGCTAGCCATAGTTACATAAATCCTAATCTTGTTCAAATTTTTTGTTTGCAAAGGAACCAACATGAGAAATCTTGGTTGGTTCAGCTAGCCACAAGAGCTAAATGAAGGATTAATGAGATAGTTAAGAATTTTCTATTGAACATGAATGGAATTAGCACAAAGGTATATTTCAACATCATACCTTTGGATTCATATGACTATTTGATTGGTATGGATTGGTTGGAAAAGCATCATATTTTCCTAGACTACTACAACAAGAAATTAATATGTCTTGATGAGGAAGGGAAATAAGGAAATGTACAAGGGATTCCAAGGCCTATATCTATTAGAGAAATTTCATGCGTGCAATTAAATAAAAGTTTTAGGAAAAGATGCTAGATTTATGCATCCCACATGGAAAATGAATCCGAAGATAAAATGCCAAGTTTTGAAGACCATCCGGTCTTGAAATATTTTGAGGATGTATTTGGGGAGATTCTAGGGTTTCCACCAAACAAGGACATTGATTTATCTATTGATTTAATTCCTAGAGATTCCCTAGTGTCCAAGACTCCTTAATTGATTCTGGAGCTAGCCATAGTTACATAAATCCTAATCTTGTTGAAATATTTTGTTTGCAAAGGAACCAACAAGAGAAATCTTGGTTGGTTCAGCTAGCCACAAGAGATAAAAGAAGGATTAATGAGCTTGTTAAGGATTTTCTAATGAACATGAATGGAATTAGCACAAAGGTAGATTTCAACATCATACCTTTGGATTCATATGACTATTTGATTGGTATGGATTGGTTGGAAAAGCATCATATTTTCCTAGACTACTACAACAAGAAATTAATATGTCTTGATGAGGAAGGGTAGTAAGGAAAAGTACAAAGGATTCCAAGGCCTATATCTATTAGAGAAATTTCATGCGTGCAATTAAATAAGAGTTTCAGGAAAAGATGCCACATTTATGCATCCCACATGGAAAATGAATCCAAAGATAAAATGCCAAGTTTTGAAGACCATCCGGTCTTGAAATATTTTGAGGATGTATTTGGGGAGATTATAGGGTTGCCACCAAAGAGGGAAATTGATTTATCTATTGATTTAATTCCTAGATCTTCCCTAGTGTCCAAGACTCCTTATAGGTCGGGCACACCAAAGTTGAAGGAATTGCAAATGAAGCTTGAATTGTTTTTTGAAGAATGGATATATACACACAAGTGTGTCACCTTGGGGTGTCCCAATGCTCTTTGTGAAGAAGCATAATGGAATATTAAGGCTATGCATTGATTTCAAACAATTGAATAAGGTTACCATAAAGAACAAATACTCCTTTCCAAGGATTAATGATCTATTTGATCAATTGAAAGGTGCAATTATATTTTCTAAGATTGAATTGAGATTAGGCTATCATCAAGGAAGAATAAAAGAAGAATATACCAGCAAGGAAACATTTAGAACAAGGTATGACCATTATGAGTTTGTAGTGGTGCCATTTGGCTTGTCAAATGCACCAACTATCTTCATGTGTTTGATGAATGGCATTTTTAGAAATTACTTGGATAATTTTGTCATTGTCTTCTTGGATGACATACTTATCTAATCTAAGTATGAAGAAGAGGATGAAAAAAATTTAAGTATAGTGCTACAATTATTGAGGGAGCATCGATTGTATGCCAAATTAAGTAAGTGCATATTATACCAGAGGAAGATTCATTTCTTGGGCCATATTATTTCATAGGAGGGGATATGAACAATTGATCCTGAGAGGATAGAATCCATTAAAGGATGGCTAATACCAAAGAATGTTACATAGGTCATATCATTCATGGGACTTGCAGGTTATTATAGAAGATTCAATAAAGGTTTTTCAAATATTGCAAACCCCATTACTTCTTTGCAAAAGAAGGGTGTAAAATTCAAATGGACTTCAGAATGTGAAAAAATATTTCAGCAATTGAAGAATATTTTGAAAAGTGCACCAATATTGAATATTGTAGACCCAAATGAAGATTTTTGTGTACACACTGCTACATGCAAGGAGGGATTGGTGGAGTCCTCACAAAAAATAGGTATGTGGTGTGCTATGAGTCAAGAAAATTAAAAGAACATGAGAGAAACTCTGCCACACATGATTTAGAATTGGAAACTATCATTCATGCATTGAAAATGTGGAGGCATTATCTCATGGGAAAAATATTGGAGTTGAGAACAAACCATAGTGGTATGAAATATTTATTTGAACAACCAACCTTGAGTTCTAAACAAGTTAGAAGGCTGGATTTCCTCAGTGAATATGACTTTGATAGAAAACATATTAAAGGAAAGGAAAATAAAGTGGTAGATGCACTTAGCAGGAGAATGAATGAGATGTATGCTACAACCCTTAGCATGTACAGGTTTGATTTAAAATACTAAATTTTAGAGGCTACAAATTCATATCAACACTATTTGCAAATAAAAGAAGCAGTACAACAAGGTAATTTTTAGCATAAATTTAAATATTTCGAGTTGAAAGAGGATGGAGTCCTCATGTACAAAGGAAAATTATATGGGTCAAAATATAGAGAGATGAAAAATATAGTTCCAAGAGAAATGCACAATGTGCCATATGTTTGGTACCAAGGATATAAAAAATCAATTGCAACTATAAGAAGCCAATACTTTTGACTAGGAATGAAGAAAGAGGTGGTTGATTACATAGCCAGATGGCTAGAATGTCAAAAGGTAAAGACTGAGCATAGACATCTAGCTATACTGCTATAACCATTGCATGTTCCTGAGTGGAAACGAGAAGTTGTTACAGTTGATTTTATCACTAAGATTTCCAGAACAATGAAGCAACATGATTCCATCATGGTAATGGTGGATAAATTAACTAGTGTTGCATATTTTATTTCAGTGAAGACAACTCATGAGGAAACCAACATTGCATAAATTAACATGAAGGAAATTTCTAGGCTACATGGAGTGCCCTAGGCTAAAAGAGATCCCAATTTCACATCAAATTTATAGAAAGGGTTGTTTAAAGGATTTGGGAAAAATTTAAATTTCATTACAACTTATCACCCAGAGTCAGATGGGAAAACAGAGAGGACTTCCAAGATAATTATGGATATGATAAGAATGTATGTAATGGACCAACCATCCAAGTGGAAAGACTATCTTCACTTGTTTGAATTTTCTTACAATAATGGGTACCATGAATCATTGAAGATGAATCCCTTTGAGGCCTTGTATGGCAGAAAATGCAACACACTAGTGAGCTAGGATAATCCGCTAGACAAAACTGCGATTGGGCCATAATTGATAAAGGAAATAGAAGAGAAGATGGTAAATACCAAGTAGAATTTAAAGGTTGCATAGGACAAGAAAAATAGTTATTCAGATAAAAACAATACATACAAGGAATTCAAAGCGAGAGAGCTTGTGTTTTTAAAAGTAAAAGCTAAAAGAATCTCGCTAAGATGGGGAAGTTTTCCAAAGTTGGTAGCAAGATATTGTGGGCCATTTGAATTTCTGCAGAAGATAGGCCCTGTTACATACATGATTTTTTTTCCTGCATCCATGAACATTCATAATGTGTTCCATATGATTTATTGAATAAATATGTGCCTGATCCTAACCGAGTAATTGTTTGGACTGTGATCCAAGTGGAAAACGAAGGGGACTTTTGGGTGGAACCAGTGCACATATTAGACTGGAAATTCAAAGTGCCCAGGAACAAATATATCGACCTGGTAAATGTTCAATGGACCTGATACAGTCCTCAAGATGCTACATGGGAGCATGAGGAGACCATGCGACTGGAGTACCCACAATTTTTTTCAAATTTGAAGGAAACTAAATGTGCATTTGTATATAACTATGCAAGGCTTCGTTTTGGAAGTTGGAGTTCCTAGAACCACATCTTGAATATTTCTGGCCAACTTTCACTAGATCCATGGAAGGGGAGTGGTACATCCTAAGGGACTACAGTCCAAAGAATGGGGTACACATCCTTGGGATGTGCAGGTTCAAGGGAACAAGCGATTTATGGTTGGAACTGTTGTGGGAGTTGTGAACTTGAAAAAAAAAAGAAAGTATTATGATGTAATTTTCTTGTGCATGTATACTTATATGGTGTTGTGCACCAAGGATGGTCAAATTTGTAGGGGTAGGGGAATGTGACATCCCTATTTTTAATCCCTAGTTTAATGATGTATAATTTAAATATGATATATGGTTGTGGGCTAAGCGATGCAATATGTAAACATTATATATCATGATAATAAAATAAAAATGTGATGTTGGTTGTAGATGGACATGGGCAGAGTCATAGAGACTTATTTTTCCACAAGAGAGGAGGGGTCTAAAAAGGGGTTTTTATTCATGTGTCTTAAATCCCAAGAATTTTTCCTAACATCATTGTTTTGAGTGAACCTTCTAATTTCCCTTGAGTTCGTATGAGATCCAAATCATTGAATCCATGTAAGAGGGTGGGTGTGAGGAGTCACATCCAATAGTTATTGAGAGCATGGGAATGAAGTACAATCTGCATTTGGGAGAGTGAGAGTCAACTGGCTTGGGGGAAAAGGAATTTCGTATGGGAAAATAAGAGAGGTTTGTTTTTTACAAATAGGTTTTGGAGATGACAAGAGAGTGCTGCATTGATGATTTTAGGGGCTAAATTTCGCTCATGGGCTAATTTTCCATGGTTTTTCCAAAAACGAGATTCGCTATTTTAAAAAAGATTCGCCCAAATTCTATAGGACAAAATTATTTTACCTTAAAAATCGCCAAAATTTTATAAAAACTATATAAAATCCTTAGAAATTTGAATATTTTTACAAAAATATCGCCAAACATTTATACTAGGCATATGAAGGCTTAGCAATATTCGCCAAGGTTTCTACATTTTAAAATAAATTTCCATCCTTAAAATCATCCCTAGAGTGCTGAATGTTGGGGCTTGAAGGAAACCATGGTGGGAATGTGTGGTAGTTATTTCGATATGGGAAATTCATGAAGAAGAAGGTTATTAGGAATATAGAGTGATTTTTGTTGTGCAGAGAAAATATTTTTGCTACTGAGAGTTTCTTGTAGCAATTGTAATTCCCTGGAGTTCCCAACATGAGAGATTTTTTGCCAACATGTGTTGGAGCCATGGAGGGAAGGAGGATAGCTCGAGGTACTACATGGTAGAGAAGGGGATCCCATTCCTTGGGTTATGCAGTTTCTGGGGGAAGAGAGCTAGAGGATTGGGATGGTTGTAGGAAACTATCTTATTGTAAGTGGATAGTAGACACCCTTAGGATACACCCTTTCTTGTGGATTCCTAGGCCTAGCTTGGAGGTGAATTTCTATTGAGATTTGGAGCAACAATTCTATGGTTGGGTGGAACGTTCGTCCTTTGTAGCTAGTTTCACATTTGATTTAAAATATGAGTATTTTATCTATGTTCAATATTTTTAGTTATGGGTTTATAATGTTGTGCATATACTCTATGTTTTTTTGAGAAATTACATGTTGTTAGCTATACGTTTAATTAGTTTCATTCATGGTTATTGGAATTGTTGTTATATGCATGGATGTTTTTATCCTGTTGCATGTTTTTAATTTAATGGTTTCAAGAAAAGAAAATTTGTAATTGTTGGGTTTAGTAGTGGGAGACATTACAATATACCTAAATGTGCATGTGCATACATGTCATCCCCATGCCTTAGGACTAGCGTTGGATTTTATCATAAAAATCATCTCAAAAACTCTTTTCATAGGCAATGATGTCCTCAATATCCATAAGCTCCACCTCAATAGCAAGGATGTCACGAAATCCCGCATAGACCTCTCTTTAGCTTTATGATAATTAAGGCCAACATCAATGATCCAGGTGGATATCAATGGCCACCCACCTCTTCCAACTAGCTCACACATAGTTTTCATCTTGGTAACTTTTTTTTTCTAGATTTTTAGGTCCTAAACTTCCACGGCTGTTTTGAGGCCCTAAACATCATTTTTTGGGCTCACCACAATCATAGTGTAGACGGAGTCAGAGTGTGATGGAAACATGTGTGGTCCTCAGATAGAACTTTCCAAAGGGATATATTTCACCTAAAACAGAGATCGTATGCAAAAGTTACGACCTCAAGAAGTTAATGTACCAACTTACACCATTGGGGCCCACATGACTTTTGGTGCTTCATCTCCTAGGGTTAGGTTTTTGGATGTCTAGTGATCCGTAGGATCTTTTAAATGACTATGGTTGAGTTTTAATTTTGCATGCGTTAATTAACCATTTGAGAAACTTAGTGAAAGAATGAGGAAATAAGAGGAATTATAACAACCATATACACATATGTAGATCTGAAATGAATAATAGACAGCAAACCATAAACACCCAGATTGATAACGGAGTTTGGCACAACTTTTGCCTACGTCTCCAGGCCTTTTCTCTGTGGGGGAGGCTTCTTTATTTCTGTTCAAATGCTCAAAAGTACATCGCTGCAATTCCAAATGGATACAAGACTAATCTGGTCATGTTTGTCCAGATCTCAAGAACCCTGCAAAGAAAACAGAACGCAAAACGGACGTCCAGAGCTCCCAGAAATGGTCCGACAACGTCTCCTCCTCAAAAGCTTCTCTGCATCAACATGGCTTTGGCTTGGCTTTTCTTCAGCATAACTCTGCTCTGACTGCCCTCTCATGGCCTCAAACAGGCCTAGTTTATATAGGCTTGAAGTTGGTTGCTCATCCCCAACTTCCTCCAAGAATTTGGCCTCCAAAAATGCCCAATATCCCCCAAAAATGGAAGGAATCAGCTAAAAATAGGTTTAATTAACAATAAAAATACCAAACTATGGCATAAAACCCATTTTTGACTATACATATGGGCGCTAGCCCCTTTATCCACGCACGCTCCCTTAACTCGGTCATATGTTGGCCCATGTGGCCATGTGCCATCGCGTTGGCCCCTTTCCATTGGCCCCAACACTGGTCTCGTGGCGAATTTGTAGGCCATATGGCCACGGTGCAATTGGTTACAACCGCGCCCTCCTGTCGGTCAGCCCCCGGTCATGTAGCGCATGCATAGGCCCACGGGGCCAATAGTTATAACAACCCCGCTCTATGCACCGTAGCGTAGTTCTATTATATGGTCGTGTTGTGGCGTATTGACCGAGGGCTGGGGCTAGGCCCCAACCCTTTCCTCGCCGGTTCAAAACTAACACCAAACTTAAATGTAAATGGCGCCATATGTTTAACAAGAACCAACCGAAAGGCTGTCGGTTAGCCCAACCATTCTAGTCCATTCACCTGCCGGGAGGTCACGGGTTCGACCCCCGTCCATACCATATATTTTAACACATGAACCAATAACCAATCATGGGGTGCCACATGGCAGCCTGTGACTGGGCCACGTGGCACCTTAACAACCAACCGGTGAATGCCACGCATCAACCACTAATTGGCCCAAGTGTATGCCACATCAACCCTACCGTACTGACACTTCATCCTGCCATAGTGCCACCTGTCAGCCTTGCCACCTGCCACGTTAGCCGTTGATGTCACCCGTGCCACGTGTCACCCTTTCAGTGGTGACATGTGTCACCTCAGGATACGTCCAACCATACGCCAAATCGACCAAATCTGCATGCCATGTGTCACTCCCTGGAGCCGCCACGTGTCACTGTACAGACTTGCCATGTGTCACGGTATGGACCTACCACGTCAGCATCCGTACAGACTATACGGACTGCATAGTCAGCAAATTTTTTTTGCCTGTTGACTTTTCGGACATAACATGATATCTTCTCCATACAGAGCCCATTTGACAAAGTAAATATACCAATGGAATTAGGAAGATGAGACGAACACAATGGCATAGGTTTCGTCACATTCTGAGCACTTTCATTTTTGAGCATTTTTCAAGCCCTATCAGGCTTCTAGATCCGATTTCAGATCACACCTCCCCACAAAAAGACCTTTTGGTCCCCAAAAGGTTACAAACATGGACTTTGACTGATTACATACTCACAACGAGAAAAA
>JASDQU010373894.1:0-10049 GCA_032191745.1 Picea mariana | reverse complement strand
ATTTTGTCATTGTCTTCTTGGATGACATTCTTATCTAATCTAAGTATGAAGAAGAGGATGAAAAACATTTAAGGATAGTGCTACAATTATTGAGGGAGCATCGATTGTATGTCAAGTTAAGTAAGTGCATATTATACCAGAGGAAGATTCATTTCTTGGGCCATATTATTTCATTGGAGGGGATATTAACAATCGATCCTGAGAAGATAGAATCCATTAAAGGATGGCTAATACCAAAGAATGTTACATAGGTCATATCATTCATGGGACTTGCAGGTTATTATAGATGATTCAATAAAGGTTTTTCAAAGATTGCAAACCCCATTACTTCTTTTCAAAAGAAGGGTGTAAAATTCAAATGGACTTCAGAATGTGAAAAAACATTTCAGCAATTGAAGAATATTTTGAAAAGTGCACCAATATTGAATATTGTAGACCCAAATGAAGATTTTTTTGTACACACTGCTACATGCAAGGAGGGATTGGTGGAGTCCTCACACAAAATAGGCATGTGGTGTGCTATGAGTCAAGAAAATTAAAAGAACATGAGAGAAACTATGCCACACATGATTTAGAATTGGAAACTATCATTCATGCATTGAAAATGTGGAGGCATTATCTCATGCAAAAAATATTGGAGTTGAGAACAAATCATAGTGGTATGAAATATTTATTTGAACAACCAACCTTGAGTTCTAAACAAGTTAGAAGGTTGGAATTCCTCAGTGAATATGACTTTGATAGAAAAAATATTAAAGGAAAGGAAAATAAAGTTGCGGATGCACTTAGCAGGAGAATGAATGAGATGTATGCTACAACCCTTAGCATGTACATGTCTGATTTAAAATACTAAATTTTAGAGGCTGCAAATTCATATCAACACTATTTGCGAATAAAAGAAGCATTACAACAAGGTGATTTTCAGCATAAATTTAAATATTTCGAGTTGAAAGAGGATGGAGTCCTCATGTACAAAGGAAAAGTATATGGGTCAAAATCTAGAGAGATGAAAAATATAGTTCCAAGAGAAATGCACAATGTGCCATATGTTTGGTACCAAGGATATCAAAAATCAATTGCAACTGTAAGAAGCCAATACTTTTGACTAGGAATGAAGAAAGAGGTGGTTGATTACATAGCCAGATGGCTAGAATGTCAAAAGGTAAAGACTGAGAATAGACATCTAGCTAGACTGCTATAACCGTTACATGTTCCTGAGTGGAAACAAGAAGTTGTTACAGTTGATTTTATCACTAAGATTTCCAGAACAATGAAGCAACATGATTCCATCATGGTAATGGTGGATAAATTAACTAGTGTTGCATATTTTATTTCAGTGAAGACAACTCATGAGGAAACCAACATTCCATAAATTAACATGAAGGAAATTTCCAGGCTACATGGAGTGCCCAAGGATTTTTTTTTCTAAAAGAGATCCCAATTTCACATCAAATTTATAGAAAGGGTTGTTTAAAGGATTTGGGAAAAATTTAAATTTCATTACAACTTATCAACCAGAGTCAGATGGGAAAACAGAGAGGACTAACAAGATAATTATGGATATGATAAGAATGTATGTAATGGACCAACCATCCAAGTGGAAAGACTATATTCACTTGTTTGAATTTTCTTACAATAATGGGTACCATGAATCATTGAAGATGAACCCCTTTGAGGCCTTGTATGGTAGAAAATGCAAAACACTAGTGAGATAGGATAACCTGTTATACAGAACCGTGATTGGGCCATAATTGATAAAGGAAATGGAAGAGAAGATGGTAAATACCAAGTAGAATTTAAAGGTTGCATAGGACAAGAAAAAGAGTTATTCAGATAAAAACAATACATACAAGGAATTCAAAGTGGGAGAGCTTGTGTTTTTAAAAGTAAAAGCTAAAAGAATCTCGCTAAGATGGGGAAGTTTTCCAAAGTTGGTAGCAAGATATTGTGGGCCATTTGAATTCCTGCAGAAGATAGGCCCTGTTACATACATGATTTTTTTTCCTGCATCCATGAAAATTCATGATGTGTTCCATATGCTTTATTGAATAAATATGTCCCTGATCCTAACCAAGTAATTGTTTGGACTATGATCCAAGTGGAAAACGAAGGGGACTTTTGGGTGGAACCAGTGCACACATTAGACTGGAAATTCAAAGTGCCTAGGAACAAATATATCGACCTGGTAAAGGTTCAATGGACTTGATACAGTCTTGAAGATGCTACATGGGAGCATGAGGAGACCATGCGACTGGAGTACCCACAATTTTTTTCAAATTTGAAGGAAACTGAATGTGCATTTGTATATAACTGTGCAAGGCTTCATTTTGGAAGTTGGAGTTCCTAGAACCACATCTCGAATATTTCTGGCCAACTTTCACTAGATCCATTGAAGGGGAGCGGTACATCCTAAGGGACTACAGTGCAAAGAATGGGGTACACGTCCTTGGGCTGTGCAGGTTCAAGGGAACAAGCGATTTATGGTTGGAACTGCTGCGGGAGTTGTGAACTTGCAAAAAAATAATAATAAGTATTATGATGTAATTTTTTTGTGCATGTATACTTATATGGTGTTGTGCACCAAGGATGGTCAAATTTGTGGGGGTAGAGGAATGTGACATCCCTATTTTTAATCCCCGGTTTAATGATGTATAATTTAAATATGATATATGGTTGTGGGCCAAGCGATGAAATATGTAAACATTATATATCATGATAATAAAATAAAAATGTGATGTTGGTTGTAGATGGACATGGGCAGAGTCATAGAGACTTATTTTTCCACAAGAGAGGAGGGGTCTAAAAAGGGGGTTTTATTCATGTGTCTTAAATCCCAAGAATTTTTCCTAACATTATTGTTTTGAGTGAACCTTCTAATTCCCCTTGAGTGTATGAGATCCAAATCATTGAATCCATGTAAGAGGGTGGGTGTGAGGAGTCACATCCAATAGTTATTGGGAGCATGGGAATGAAGTACAATCTGCATTTGGGAGAGTGAGAGTCAACTGGCTTGGGGGAAAAGGAAATTCGTATGGGAAAATAGGAGAGGTTTGTTTTTTACAAAAAGGTTTTGGAGATGACAAGAGAGTGCAGAATGTTGGGGCTTGAAGGCAACCATGGTGGGAATGTGTGGTAGTTATTTCGATATGGGAAATGCATGAAGAAGAAGGTTATTAGGAATATAGAGTGATTTTTTGTTGCGCAAAGAAAAAATTTTCGCTATTGAGAGTTTCTTGTAGCAGTTGTAATTCCCTAGAGTTCCCAACATGAGAGATTTTTTGCCAACATGTGTTGGAGCCATGGAGGGAAGGAGGATAGCTCGAGGTACTACATGGTAGAGAAGGGGATCCCGTTCCTTGGGTTATGCAGTTTCTGGGGGAAGAGAGCTGGAGGATTGGGATGGCTATAGGAAATTATCTTATTGTAAGTGGATAGTAGACACCCTTAGGATACACCCTTTCTTGTGGATTCCTAGCCCTAGCTTGGGGGTGAATTTCTATTGAGATTTGGAGCAACAATTCTATGGTTGGGTGGAACGTTCGTCCTTTGTAGCTAGTTTCACATTTGATTTAAAATATGAGTGTTTTATCTATGTTCAATATTTTTAGTTATGGGTTTATAATGTTGTGTATAAATTCTATGTTTTTTTGAGAAATCACATGTTGTTAGCTATACGTTTAATTAGTTTCATTCATGGTTATTGGAATTGTTGGTATATGCATGGACATTTTTATCCTGTTGCATGTTTTTAATTTAATGGTTTCAAGAAAAGAAAATTTGTAATTGTTGGGTTTAGCAGTGGGAGACATTACAATATACCTAAACGTGCATGTGCATACATGTCATCCCCATGCCTTAGGACTAGCATTGGAGTTTATCATAAAAATCATCTCAAAATCTCTTTGCATAGGCAATGATGTCCTCAATATCCATAAGCTCTACCTCAATAGCAAGGATATCACGAAATCCCACATAGACCTTTCTTTAGCTTTATAATAATTAAGGCCAACATTGATGATCCAGGTGGATATCAATGGCCACCCACCTCTTCCAACTGGTTCACACATAGTTTTCATCTTGGCAACTTTTTTTTTTCTAGATTTTCAGGTCCTAAACTTCCACGATTGTTTTGAGGCCCTAAACATCATTTTTTGGGCTCACCACAATCATAGGGTAGACGAAGTCAGAGTGTGATGGAAACATGTGTAGTCCTCAGATAGAACTTTCCAAAGGGATATCTTTCGCCTAAAACAAAGATCGTGTGCAAAAGTTACGACCTCAAGAAGTTAATGTACCAACTTACCCCATTGGGGCCCACATGACTTTTGGTGCTTCATCTCCTAGGGTTAGGTTTTTGGATGTCTAGGGTTTTCTAATTACTTATTGATGCTAAAAAAAGGATTGGAGGCCTCATTGTAAGGTGCTCAGGAGCATTCGTGTAGCCTCCATATCTCTTCTCAGATATTAGCTACCACAATTCGAGCAAGATTGTTTCCTTCTGCATTTTATAGTTTCAACATATTTCTTTATTGAATAGAAGTTAAGCTTCATTGTATCTCTTTTATTGTTCACTGTATCTCTGTGTTAATGTTATATATCCATGTTTCATTGTCATAAATATGGATCAGTAGTATTAGAGTGGTATTCTCTTCATTTGTTTCTCTGTTCATGTCCCCAACAAGGTTAGGGTATAAGCAGCTGGGACTCGAATCAGTTGAGCCTTTGTAAGATCGACCTCGTCGAACCCAATGACTGCCCATGGGGGAAGAAAAGAGAGATTATGGGGCATGCGATCCCTTTAAATTTTTGCTTGAGGAAGCCCTCACGTGACAAAGGAACAAGATGATGGATAATTTTGTGCAAATCCTTCAATGACTTCCAACAGGCGAAGCATCTTCCTCTAGTAGAGGAGTCACCCCCTTCAAGGTACAAATAAATTTTGATATTCCTATATTTGAAGGTCAAATAGATACATATGTTGTAGACAAATGGTTAAACTTTCTAGAAGGGTATTTTTCTTTTCATAACTTTTCCGATAGAGAAAATATTACATTTGCGCTCGTTAAGGCCGTTCCTCATGTTAAAGATTGGTGGGATACTTTCTGTGAGCAAAAGGAAACAGAGGAATCTACATTATTTGTAGTCACACCCACTTGGGGTTCTTTCAGGGATGCTATTAAGGAACAATACTACCCTATTGGAAGTTATGACGATTTATATACAAGATGGACCACACTGCGGCAGGAAAAGGACCACAAAGTGCTAGAGTTCACCAATGTCTTCCATACCTTGCACACCAAGATGGGTATCAAAGAATCTGAGCGACATATGGTGCTCAAGTACCAAAACAATTTTCATAGATACATCTAGAAATAAATGGAATTTTTGGACATCTTGTGCTTGAGCGTTGTTGAGGAAAAGATATGAAATGATGTTACTCAAGCATTTTCAGATTCTGCTTGGCTAAAGAAAAATAGACGGGAATATCACCCTATGTTTATATCCAAAAAAAATAACATCCTAACTCACAAGTATTAATTACCAGTGCTTAGGCTAGTCTTTTATAAATAAAAAAGCTTGCTGAAAATTTATTTTTTATGTAATTTTCTAAATATAACAGTTGTTGAAATGAATGTAAAGACATAAGTAAAGACACCAATATGATAATCAAGACAGATGAGACATAAAGAAATCCTTTATTTCATTCCAATTCACCAAAGAGTCATTTTCTTTACAAAATCTCATACAAAAATCTTGGACCAAAGTCAAACTTAGACATTCTCGATGGAACATACAAAAGGACCTCTGGTAAAAAACCAAAACTTAACTCTAAAAGCTGGATCAACTTGCCACAGATTGTTGCCCACTCAAATATGCACAATAGACTTTGTTAGTCATGAAAACTAATTAAAAAAAAGACAAGTCTACACAGACTATCAAAGATAGATCAACACCTCTGAAAAACAAGTGTCTGAATGATGTAATTCAACCCTGAATATTGCTGTCTACAATAAGACCCTGCTATCATAAAAGAGAATTAGGCTTGTGATGAATAAATGAATGAATGAAATTTGAACTATCTTAACATAAATTCAAGGAGCAAACCTTAGTATGCTTCTGCTTCTATCCTCCTTTTGTTCCTCCCTTTCCTTTTTCCTTTAAGAAATTCAAAATTGGTTGAGGTAGTTGAACTACCACATTAGTTAAGTTAACTAAAGACTCAACCAACTTTTAGTTAAGGGGGAAAAGTAATAATCATAATAAGGGTTATAAATAAATAATAACTAGTAGGTGGGACCCCTTGTGAATCCATTTAGCTCATAACAATCATAACATAACTTTTTAGTTAACCAAACACACCTCCTTGTGACTCCCATCAACATATTCACACTTGACAATTTAGCTCATGATATTTGAAATTATTTTCAAAAAATATTACTCATATATCCAAAAATAAATCATGCTGTCCAAAAATTCCTAACGTCAACTGTTATCAACAATAGATGAAATAAAACTCAAAATCCATATTTCCCACTTTGCGATGCAATCTTTCCTTGATTGCTGCTGTCACCCTTTGATTTTCATAAATTTTCCTTTGGGTGCGCCGAGCCTTTAGGCCTAATCTCGCTGATCATGTGGGAACAATCGTCCCTCAAATGCATTTGGAAAGACACATATTTGTTAGAGCCATTGGAGGGTGAGGAAGGGGTAGCAATGGATTTTCCTTTGTCAAGGGCATGGTGGGCCTTAGTTTTCAATCTCTTGCTAGCATGGGAGGATTTCACTGGTCAGTGGCCAGGGCCAACTTGCACAATCTAGTTGTTAGGATGAGGAGCAGGCAAGGACAAATTGGGCCAGCCATAGTGTTGGGAGACTGTCGGGTGGACAATCTCTTTCCATCCATCATTTTTAGGAACCTCGGGTTGCAATGAGACGTGAGGAGGTACATGGATACCAGGGGCTTGCGGGACTTGGAAAGGAGGTCTTTCAAGCCTAGGTTGGACCACTTCCTTCCCAATCCAGTTGAAAAATATGGCCTGAAACAATTGGCCAAGATCTTGTGAGTCAACATCAAAATGTATGGAGAATCTTGGCCTTCTTGGGCCTTTGTTCCAATTACCTATCCCTTTGTTTCCTTGACCATGTCTAACTCGACTGAAAAAACTCATTTCTGCATGTATTATTGATTAGAAAATAGTATTTTAAATAACCATACATGACAACTCTTAAAAGTATGAAATAGATTTGGCTCAAAAATGTATCAGACTCATGCAATCCAATCCATCCAAATCGTTTTACTATTCATCAATGAGCAGGGGGTGAATAAAGGGTCCTAGGAAATGTGAGGGGTTTGTATTGAGCGAAACATGATATGATGAGGGGAAAAAAAAACCAGATACTTCTCAAGGACAACAACAATCAACTGCAAACCAAGGAAAACATCACTGTAATTCAACCCATACACTGCTACTCCCAACTATTTCAGCACAATTTTTTTCTTGACTATAATCAATTTTAGAACATAGAGTGAAAAATGAATGTGGGAAGGCGATGGGGTTGTAATTAGTGAAAAACAAGATAATGGTGGGGAATGAGAGCGGTTATTGTTCACAAAATTAATCAAGTAATCTATATAGTCATTCTGTTAAAAACGATACACCAACCAAATGATCATAACAATCACTCTGTATTAGCTACTTCACTGTTCATCGTCAAATATCCAACACAGTGCCATAAAAAAGATAGTATGCATTCCACAACAATCTGTAAGGGAGTTATGTTCCTTCTATTTATCCAATTTTCATCTTATACAATTCTCAAATTTATAATAGTAACCATTTCCACTCTGTCAATCATCAGAATCAACCACTGCCCACACATTACTTCAATCATCGTGTTTCAAAATTTACAAAGAAGTCATACTGTCACTGCAATTGGGCTTGTCATTTAAAATGCATGATATTCGTTAAACATACATAGTGGGATGCCAACCCAATAATCTAGATTTAAATTGCAAAAACCCTTATCGTCATTTAAATAGACAGACACAGGGCATCATTCCAACACATGCTATGCACAAAATAACTCAATCATGCAAGTGTAATTTTGTCACTGTACAAGAACAATTCAACGTGACTCTAAATAATAAAAAGTTGGGCTATCCATTGAACACTATGAGGTACCAATATCATTCCCTACTTCATAATACAATAATCAAATTTGCAACAAAATTGTGCTTAAAACTCTGTGACTAACTCTGAGTGCGCAACCCAAACTTATCCATATCATACACAGTGGGAAGCCACCCAAAACACCACGATGCAACATTCCCATTTTACAATTCCAAACACACAGTCAGAGTATTAACTCAACCCATCGTGCCAAGCTATCAATCTAATACAATATTGCTTCAAATTAATCAAACTACAATCAACCATGCTGTGTAAAACGTGGGATCATCCCTAATGATGCAATCAAATAACCACAACACATACAGTGGATGGAATTGCTACAGTCATATTAGTTGCAATAACCATTTCGCCCCAAAAAAACTCATATTTACAATGACCATTTATTCATGGTGCAGGAACACCACACATTCATTATGTGCAAACATCATTAAAAAATTGTAACCAATGTTGAGTTAAACATCCAAATAATCTTTAGTGAAAAAAGATAGTGACTATGTATCAACCAATCAACCAATTCAATGTTGAGCCTATACTTGGTTTGTCGTAACCATCAACAACTAAACTAACATGCTGTGGAAACCACACATACCCACGCATCGACATGAAGCGAGGCTGTGCCCTTCTCAATTCAAACAATACTAGATTATCAAACATAAGGAGAGAGGTTGCGTATTTTGAACTGTCCAATTAATAATGCAGGGTTTATCCATTGTAATAACACATACAGTGACTAGATATCAAAACCAACACGATCGTCACATGACCAACTAGGCGAGCCTTTACTTAATTTTGTCAACAATACATACCAATAAAAAATAACCAATTAGTAAACCCGACAGGCTTGACGGTCTTCTCTATCAACCCTCAGACTAGAAGAGTTAAGGGTTTGCTATGTGGCCAACACAGGGAAACCTAGAGCCAACTCCTTTCAATGGTGAAAGCCTCCAAGACCAATGGTGCATACACAGAGAGAACCACAACTTATTCGTGGACAAGTAACAAATCCCGTGACGTGAGGGCTATAACAGAGGAGTGAGGCTCCAATTCGTCTTGGTAATGATACTTAACACACACAAGGTATAACCCTCGCGGCTCTCTAGTCAAACAACCACAACGCTGAAATGAACACAGGGTCGAGAAATAACCAAATAACCCACTTCACGACCTTTTTGTGGTGAAAACAAACCAATGCTCAAGTGAACAAAACACAATGACACGGAGTGCTTCCAACCCCTAAACCCCACAAAAGCCAAAGACTGGATACGGGGATACGAAGAGAGTGAAGACATCTAGCCATTCAAGNACCCCATACATTGTAACTCCAGACATCATCACAGAGAAATCCACCAACAATTCACTACAGAAAAATCATAGTTTCACACACTTTTAGTACTTAAGGAAAACAATACCAATACATTCAAGCCAATATCCATTTCATAACAGAGCAGACTCATGGATGGCCCAAAAAAAGAACATACCTATAATCCAAGCACTTTAAATGAGAATTGGCTGAGCAGTTCCTCTCTGCTAGGAATTCAGAGCATAACCACAACAACCGAGTTGAACAATAGCCCGATTAGGGTGGCGACCAACAAAGGAGTAAGGGTGACGTGTAGTAAATTCATGTCGCCTCCATTCAAAGTCCATTAATTCCTTAGTATATGCCAGCATGCTTTCCATTAACACAATTAATCAAACCATGTATCGAAACCATCACCCACTAAAAGTGAATAGCGTGACCATATCGTATTCTTAACTTATGCCATAACATAAATCAACCATGTTCCATATAACTCAACAAATCTCATAAGAACTAGAAACTTTCACCTTGTCAAATGCGCCACCCATATCCTATCC
>JASDQU010373893.1:110251-139430 GCA_032191745.1 Picea mariana | reverse complement strand
AAGTAACTCCACTTACCTGGCTTTAATCCCCAAAGACTCCAGCCCCTATTCATTTGCAAGGTTCAGGCCCATATCGCTGTGTAACGCCTCCTATAAGATTTTGGCAAAACTCTTAGCAAATAGGATCAAGACGCTGCTAAAAATATTGATCTCCAGCACTCAAGGTGGATTTGTGGAAGGTAGGCACATTTTGGACAATGTAATCCAAGTATAGGAGACAATACATACAAGTAAACAACGAAAAGAGAAAGGAATGTTGATAAAATTAGACATGGCGAATGCATTTGACAGAGTCAATCGCTCATTCCTCTACAAAGTTCTTCTCTCCTTTGGCTTCTCGCCTCAGTTTGTTCAGCTAATTAAAGCCTGCATTGACAGTCCATGGATTGCCCCACTAGTCAATGGACGCCCAACCAATTTTTTCCAAGCTCAGAGAGGAATCAGGCACGGTTTCCCTCTCTCCCCTTTCCTGTACATCTTAATGGTTGATTCCCTTAGTCGAAAACTCACTGCTGAAAGATTATTTGGTAACATTCCGGGTCTCAAACTATCCTCTGGAGTAGAACCTATGAATCATGCGCTCTTCGCTGATGATTCCCTCCTCCTTGGGGGAGCCTCCATCAGAATTGCCAAAGCTTTTGACACAATCCTCAGAAAGTATTGTAGAGTATCGGGAGCCTTATTGAACGAGAGAAAAGCGAAGTCTTCAGCTGGAATATAAGTCAGCACGAACTCACAGGCATCACCACTATCCTTGGGTTCAAAGGACAAACAAAATGGGACAGGTTTAAGTATCTTGGCCTTCCCATAATCTCTGGCGTTAACAAAAGATCKYTTTGGARYGAYGTCATCTCCAAAATMAAATAAAAAATTTCAGCGTGGGGAGGCTACTGGTTGACTAAGGGAGGCAAAGTAATCTTAATTAAATCCCTGTTGTCCGCACTTCCAATCTTCTAGGCAGCATTTCTTCTAGCACCAAAAAACATGATGGAGCAAATCTCCAAACTCCTTAGAGATTTCTTGTGGCAAGGAGGGAAGGGAAATGAAAATAAAATGCATTTAGTGTGTTGGGACGTAGTTAAAAAACCCATGGCAGAGGGCGGGCTGCAAATCAGAGACCCCGCATTTGTAAACATAGCGCTGGGAGGAAAGATTTTGTGGAAATTGATCCATGAGCCCACGCACCCAGTCAGTGACACCCTGCGTGCAAAATACAGGCCCAACAAAACTCTCATCAACCTTCCAAACGAGATCACAATCAGTTGTACGCAGGTGTGGAAATTGTGTTGCAAAAGCAGCAAATTCTTTAAAAATTCTCTCTACAGATCGCCTGGAAATGGAAAACGCACGCATTTGTGGCTTGACCGTATCATGGGAAGGGAACCATTGGCTGAAAACATGGATATAATAGATCTCAAAGACTGGTTGTAGAGAGTAGGATTCAATAGCTTATATGACCTCTCGAAGTGGGATGAGCATGGAGACTGGGCAGGATGGGATTTCCATGGAGTCCCAGCCCGATTATCACTGCAACTATCCACTTTTGAAGATTTGTTGGAGGATGCCGCCCCTGTCAACAGAACTATGAAAGATAGCTGGGCCTAGGGCCAAACAGGCGTATACACCACGGCAGAAGGATATAGAAACTTGCAGGCTTCAAGAAACAGCAGTCAAACTCCGGCATTCTGGAAAAGCATTTGGGAACCGCTAGCCATACCAAAAGTGAACTTCTTCTTCTGGACCCTGGTGCACAATAAAATTCTAATAGGAGATAACCTAGAGAAAAGGAACATAGCGGGGCCTCAATAACTCTGAAACAACCCAGCACTTATTCATGGAATGCAGCTTTGCTAAAGAGGTCTGGGCACTCATCCTACAGGACCTTCAAATATCACTTCAGCCTCAGAATTCTGTTGGGGAGATCTTTGCCTCTTGGAGTCTCAGCTATCCCCAACGAATCCCTCCAAAATCATTTTGGCGCAAAATATGGACAACAATTCCCAAGTATGTATGTTGGCAGCTTTGGCTGGCATGCAATCAACTGATTTTCAAAAAGCTATGACACTCCCTGATGCAAGTAGCTGCAAAAGCTAAATCCTTCCTCCTGGAAGCGGCCCAACAACAATATTTTAAAGAGGATTCTTCATTATTTCCCGAGGAAAAGAGGTGGCTAGGCCCTCTTGTGCCTTATCTAGGTAAGCTTCCACTCTCCCCCCAATCTGTCACACCGGATTGGTGCATAAGAGATGAAGACGACACTTTCCAGTCTTGGTGGCGATCTCAAAATTTATCCACAATTTTCTTTGACGGGGCGTCTAAACGGAATCCCGGTGTCACTAGTGCTGGGGGGGTCATCTACTCCCCGGAGGGGTCTACAAAAGACTGTTTCTGCTGGGGTTTAGGACAGAAAACCAACAATCAAGATGAGATGCTAGGGCTCATTAAAGCTTGCCACATTGCCAGAGAAAAAGGAATCAAATACCTTCAAGTATTCAGAGACTCGGAGATAATAATAAAAAACTTAAACAAGGAGACACGGTTTAGCAACGCCAGCCTAAACAAAACCTTGGACAGATTGAAGAGAGTTCTTCAAGACTTCAACACGTGCAAGTTTTATCACATTCTTAGAAAGTCAAACATTGAAGCTGATCAGATGGCGAACAAAGGCAACACACTCACGAAAGGACTGCTAATTGTAAACAATGAAACATTTGTTCAAACTCTCTGAGAAGGCTAAAAAACAAAAGAAGCAACAGTTAGTAACTATATTGTATTAGGGGTCGCCTCGGCTAAGACCCATTTTCAATTCAGATAAATAAATCCCATACCCGTTATAGTTAAAAAAAAGAAGTGAGAGCTGGTCAAAAGACATTAACTACAATATCGGAGTCAAACAAGGTTGTCCCTTCTCCCCTACTCCTTTTGGCATATACATTGAAAAGTTAGAAGAATGCTTGGAAAAATAAGGTTGTGTCAGCCCTACTCTCATTGGTATAGACATCAATATTCTTCTTTATGCCAATGATATCATTCTTATTGAAAGGAGTCCCCATGATCTTGAAAACCACTAAGAATCCTCAAGGATTTTTTCTCCAATATGGCTATGACTGTTAATACTGATAAGACTAAGGTCATGATTATTAAATCCAATAAGATCCCTTATGATACCTTTGTATATGAAAACAACAACTTGGAGGAAGTGACATCATACAAATATCTTGGAATTGATATTCACCACAAGCTCAATTGGAATTATAGCATTGACAAAATAATTATTGGGGGATGGAAAACTTATTATGGGCTTGAAAACGATTGTAAATCAACTGATCTTTGGAGTTGGGATAAGAAGAAAATCCTCTTTGAGATTCTTGTTACACCTTCTATTCTTTATGGATGTGAAGTCTGGGGCTATAGTATCTCTCGTGAATCGTGGAGAAATATAGAGAAAATACAAAAGAATTTTATAACCCATAATTTCAAAGTTAAAGGAAATATGCCCTATCCCATCCTCCTCTTAGAAACAAGTCTCTCCCCCATTGAGAGCATGGATATGGCTATATACCTAATGTATAAGAACAAGTTAAATAACATGGAAGACAAGAGGCTACCTAAAATTTCTTCAAATTCAAGTCAAAACCACCATCGACTCAAGCGAGGATGACATAAAGACGTCTCATCTTGGCTAAACTATTGAGGAATCCTGGAAGAAACCATTTTGTAAAATAAAGATACGATTAAAAAAAATGTCCAATCAAAATTTAAGGAAAAATGTGGTGTGATAAAGAGTTAGAGGAAAAAAGAAAATTAAGGTATTATAAAGATGTAATCAACCCTAATCTAGAAGATCAAAATTATCTATTTGTTTTTCCAAGTGTAAAGAAAAAAATAAGCATTGCTAAGATATGAACAAATTCTCATGAGCTCCATAGTGAAACTTGGCATTGGTTGATTCCTAAAATGCCATGGGATGAAAGGGTGTCTGATGTAGACCCCCTCTTCTCCCCTTGGGGCTGCTGACCTCCTGGTCAAGGATCGATCAAGAAACTGAGTCGGATCGACTCTTTGGGTCTCTGCTAGACCCTAAAACCATTTACACATGCCCTTTTTCCTGTGGGGTAGGTCGTATGAGACCCACGTGTCCTCTCTTGAGTGTTTTTCAAACCTCAATGCCAAATGGACACTAGCTTTTCTCTGGCTAATCCCTTTCCTTTACGTGACCATGGTTGTGACCACTCACCTAATTAAAAGGCGTGTCGTGACTTCACATGTACGGTCTTTGCAGGTGAGTCACCCCAACTCTCCCGACCTCCGAAATCCCAACATGAGCCTAATGCATGTTGGCCCCTCTATTCTCCTTCACCAATGTGACCCCTCATTATGACCTAGGGCCAACCTTTCTAGCTCTTCGGCATTTCGCGTTTCGCATCTACCGAAATATTGCTTGCTCTTCCTTCTGATACCTGAAGTTCTGACTCTGAGCTCTACTTGCATCAAATCGATGACACACAATCCCCGTGATCCAACATTCCTTCTTCCCCCTTCGCGTTTCGCGAAGTTGGAGGACCGCTCACCTCCCTTCTCCCAATATCCGAACTCTCGATATCTCCTTGGACAATGAATGGCTCACACTCTCCTCAATTCGACAGCTTAGATCAAATAGCGAGATTAAATCTCGCGAGTTCTTAGAACACTTACCTCTGATTCCTAGAGTTGCAAACTCCCGACAAGACCAGATATACAATCCACGATATTCCTTTGATCGACCACTGCGATCAAATCATGCTCACTCCCAACTCCCAAAATGTAGATATTTCGAAGCACCAAATCAACGACACGCACTCGTCTGTATCTGACAACCACTATCGAATTGTGAACTCTGGCCTTGCGAGTTCTCACGAGTCTCCCCTTGGACCTTTCCCTTCTGTGAGTCAGTGAAATGTTGATCTGTCGCCACGTGTCCCTTTTGATGGATGGTCCCAATGATTTTGGAACTTCTGACTTCGCAAAGTCCGCTCTCCTGTGCACCTTCGAAGGGTGTAAACCTCGTGCCCGTTCCTCTAGATCGAATGGTTGTTGGTCCATGTGCTCACATCTAATGACTGAGATTTGTTTCGTCCTGCACACTGTTCTAGGTGTCTGGACGTGAGATTCGATGGTCGAGATCTTTTCCTTTGCAACCTGATCTAATGGTTGTCAACGCTCCTCCTCTTAAGCTTTCTATTTCTCCCCGACTTGGAATATTTCCAAAATTTCAAAGGCCTCGGCCTTTGGTTCCTCTATGAGCCCAACTATTTGGGTCTGGTCTGCATTTTGAAGATGATGTCTCTCCTATGCTTTAGGACTTAGAATAAGTCTGTCACCCACACACTCCTTGCGTTATTCCTTATGAGCTTGATCTCCTCGAAGATTTTGATCTCCCATGAACTCCTTGTGTTTATGACATTTCATCAAACTCAGATCCGAAGGATTTATTGAAAAGAAATTCTTCTCGCTCTCCTGGTGTTCTCCTTGCTCAATGTACACCCTACAAAGCTCTTCCTTACAAAGTGTTCAATAACTCTATCTCTTTGTTCCTTCTCTGCACAGATTCCTCCCGTAAGGTATTCAGTAACCTTGAGGTTCCTGCTTGAGTTCTTATTACTCTAGTGCGCCCTCCTGGCACGTTCCTCCCTGACTCCGCAGAGTTCAGATGTGCATTCCTTGCGCTGCCTACATAGCTTCAAATGTTTTGTTGTGCACTCCTTGCACAACCTAAAGAACACAGAATGATACTTCAAACTCAAACAAAGATAAAGAAAATTATCTTTCGACCGCAGATGAAGCCTATCAAACATATACAACACATTAACACACAGATAACATTCATAGAATACAAATAGTTCATAAACACGTCATGTCTAAGAAAAAATTGTTTTCTTCGTATTAAGATGAATGTATGTTTACAAATGTGTACATGGACTGGACTACGATATAGTCTCATTTCTTTCTCCCCTCCTAACTCTATATTGAGTTCTCCTTCCTCTAAGACCTCTCTACCCTGAGATCTCTCTCTCTCAAGTCCCCTTAATTACAAAGCAAGGGCTGTACGAGCTTATTCTCACCACCGCCTTAGTGCTATTTCTATCTCAGTTATGGCACCATACTTCAACGACTACATTCCGTAAATGTTCATCCAGACCTGACTACGATCTGGACCTGCTATAGGCAACCATTTAAGGAAACCCTATCCACTACCTGTACAAATGCGTGGCCTAGCATTTATCAACCTTACAACACGTAAGGTCGGTGCCTCTCCCTTTCTCCATTGCACGTCTGCGTATTGGCGTGCTGGTGCATTTGCTGAGGTGGAGCGATGCTCTTCCATCAGTGTGCCACCTTTGTGACACTAAGAAGGTTGAAGATGAAAAACACTTTCTCTTAGATGGTCTAACGTATACCCATATTAGATCTCATTTTCAAAATATTTATCACACTACCAACCTTCCTAACCTCTTAACTCAACAAAAGTATGGTGATCTTGGAAAGCTTCTCTTAATGTTTTTCAAGCACAAAAACAAAATTCTAAAGAATCATAAGTAATCACTTACCCTCTTAAGGTCCGATAGACCAATTCAGCGTTAGTAAATGTTAATCATCATCATCATCATCAATTTAATATCACACTCCTTAATAAAAACATTAATGATTAATCACTTATCTTCTTAAAGTCTCATAAACCAATTCAGTTTTAATGAACATTAATCATAATAAAACAAAAACATTAATGATTGATCTTAGTTAACATCTCTCACTCTCTCGTTATATATATATATATATATATATATATATATATATTTCACATCATCGCATGCATATTTATTGGTGGTCCATATTTCAATAAGTAGTGAATAACAATGTTTAAAATAATTCATTCATTGCGATGCCCCGCCTCCTCACCCGCTGATGTGTTATTACTATTATTTCGCTGTCTGAGTTGCTGCTGATGTGTTATTACTATTATTTTCGCTGTCCGAGTTGCTGCTGATGTGTTATTACTATTATTTTCGCTGTCCGACTTGCTAACATTCAAAGCTCTTTTTGTGGCGAGGTCGTTGTCAAGCTGTTATCATGAAGATTAAACTGTCTCTTAAGCTGCGTTACACGATAAATGCCAAGGAAATATTCTGGCTGGGCTATTGGTGTACTGTGGTTGTCGATATTTCGTTTCATTGAAATCACATTTAGCCAACTGAAAGACAAAGAAGACTGGATGGTCCAGGTTATATGAATGAACTAACAAACAAACACGACGAAGAAGTGGTATCTACGTCAATATTGCGGCTCCTATCGTCCGGACTACAGAGAAGAGAAAGGTCGTCGGTTTGTCACCAGGGAGACCACAAAAGTTTACAGGAAAACAGAACAAACAGATGGATTACATAGAAGATAAATATCGTGATTTTGTCACCAGGCAGATCACAAAAAAATTGAGTAAACAGAACAAATAGATGATAACGTGTCCGTTGGAATCATCGAAGAGGAAGAATGATGAAAATAATGCCGTCACTGTCATGTTTGTATCTAAATACTGCCTTTGCTTATTATCACGATCAAATCTATTTTAGGTGGGTAATGTGTCCGAATACATTCGCCATGAAGTAATGTTAGTTGATCTGTAAACGTTTTTAATTGCAGAGAGGCGCATTTTTGTTTACTTTTGTGACTAAATTCAACATGCACTGACACGTTTAATTCTTAAATAATAATAATAATAAATTATATGTATTTGTTCTGATATTTTGCACCTCAAATTGATTGATTTGCATCTTAAATGATTTGATCTTTCAAGAAACGTCATAAAAATAAAATAAATCTATGTTAATTTAATAATAATACTAAATCTTAAAATAAATCTATGCTAATTTAATAATAATACTAGTTTTATATTCACTTTTTTAATATAAAAAATCCATTTACAGAGAAGTTATAACTGTGCAAATTGGTTCATCTCCATTAAACTCTTCACATATGTGTAAACTCTTCAAATATGTTCGTATTCTAGATCCTCCACATTTTTGGTTGAGTGTATATGAGCTTCAATCATCATTCCTCCATGATAAGCTAATAAACCTTCATGATAATACTGATATGAACAATCGAAGTATTATCGTATCCTCAATAATGATTTGAGCTTCGACGATTTTTAGATTTATAAACCAATATGCCCTCTACCAAACAGCCTGGAAGCAATTTCAACGTCAGATCTAACCACGCTGATGGCTCCTTGTGAATTGAAATTTGCCAAATATTTCATAATTTATATCTGAACCTCTTACAAGAAAAACTCGGGAAAAGGTGGTTTGTGTTTGTACATTTTAAAATACGAGTAAAATATTTTTTTTTTTTTGGTTTTTGCTGTGCTCCTTAATACCTTAAGAATGACAAGTGTCTCTATATATTCTATTGTAAAATATCTATAATAAAAAATTATCAAAATAGTCAAGGTTGATTCTCGATAAAAATAATTAGAGGCTACTACAAATGACCATAATAATGGCTTACTATTATTATTGTGGTTTCCATACTTATAATAATGGCTCACTATTATTATTGCGGTTTCCATACTTATAAGTAAGAGTTAGGATTCATTATATTTAAGATTAGTTTAATAAATTATAATGATTTACTGTGTCTGACCAATAATACATATAGTTGATGATGTCTGCCCAGTATTTGATTTGATATAGATTGATGAGAATTTAAAATTTTGATATAGATTAATGAGAATCTAAAAAACTCATAAATAAATGCCAAAAAAATCAAAGAAAATGGAGAAAGAAAAGTATGAGTGAAATTCCAAATCAAAATTGTTAATTCATATGGACTTTTTATAGTTTTATAAAATATTATTATGCCAAACAAAAATCAAAGAAAATGGAAAAAGCAAAGCATGACCGAAACTCCAAATCAAAATTGTTCATCCGTCAAAAAAATATTACCCAACTAAGAAAAGTGCCTTTAAGGTCTAAAAAGGGTAATCCTATGCGAGGTGGAATGTTGGTGATGTGTGCTTCTTGGTAAGCATGCTCTCATATGTCACATTAGTGACTCTTAATTTATATCGAAAGTATTATCACTTTCCTCTTTATATGGAAAGTACTTTCTTCTTGATTTAGGATTCATACGATTTTGCACATAGCAAGTAGTAACGTGCAAAAGTCTACGAATTTAGAAATGTTGAGTGTGGAGTTACAAGAAATTGTGTTGTGGAAATAATATAATTGGCAGTTGTGTTGTTGATGTAACCTAGGTGTCATATTTCCTGTAAGATGATGAGATAAGGGTTTGAGCATTGTGCTCTTATGTTGTTCATAGTGAGAAATGGTGATAGTATTAAGGGTGAATGTTTCCTCTTTGACATGGAACGAAATCAGGGAAGACTCTCAAGGATAAATGAGGTTATACTATAGGTTTGTATCTTGGTGTGCAGGCTAGATGAGGTCTGTGCAGGAGATTCATAATGTACCAATGAGTTAGATTGCTAGAAGGAATTGTAGTGGATTAAGTTGAGGAACTACTAAGATGTCGAGATATGTGGTGATATTCTATCTATGAGAGTCTAGTCATGGAGTAGTTACTGGCAGTTGTGTTGTTGATGTAACCTAGGTGTCATATTTCCTGTAAGATGATGAGATAAGGGTTTGAGCATTGTGYTCTTATGTTGTTCATAGTGAGAAATGGTGATAGTATTAAGGGTGAATGTTTCCTCTTTGACATGGAACGAAATCAGGGAAGACTCTCAAGGATAAATGAGGCTATACTATAGGTTTGTATCTTGGTGTGCAGGCTAGATGAGGTCTGTGCAGGAGATTCATAATGTACCAATGAGTTAGATTGCTAGAAGGAATTGTAGTGGATTAAGTTGAGGAACTACTAAGATGTCGAGATATGTGGTGATATTCTATCTATGAGAGTCTAGTCATGGAGTAGTTACATGAAATGTTGTGATGTCTACTATAAGAAATATTGTGCAAGCATGGGTATGTAAGATGGCTTTCGTGAATGGATAGTGGGACTACGAAAATGTTTTTAATTTTTAATGGGAGGATAATTGTGGGTGGTCTAGGAAAAAAATTAGATAGAAGTGTGACGTATGATAATCCTCTGAGTGAAGAGAATGTTAAGCATCCTTTGGAAAGGAAGTGGTGGCCTTAAAAAGGTATGTGAGTGACCATGAAATATCAAGTAGCACTTTTGTAGTGCTTAAGTGTGTGTTATAATGTGTGGATGGCATGACTGGATCAAAGCCTTCATGGCTAAGGGTGCGCTAGAGAAATATGGTTGTGTGAGAGATGGGCATGAAATGTGTTGAAGTGACACAATGTGGTGTTTTCTCCTCAGGTGTGAGAGTCTAATTCTCCACTACTATAGTGGTTAATTATTTTGGTTGCTCATAAAATGTCAGGTAGTGTATCTACAACCTATTGGATAACATGTCTTCATTGAGGAAGTTGTGGTTGACATATTTCATGTATTGGAACTACTGCACTTTTTCCACGACATACTGAGGAGAGGTATGAATTGGTATATTGTGTTGCTCCATATCAAGGTATTTTTTCGGGTTAATGTTTTCTAATTGAATATTTTGCTTTCCATTTAAAAAATATATTCATGGCTCAACCATTTTCCCTTGAAAAACACACTTATTTTTTACATCAAGTATGAAAAAATTGGTAATGCTCATCAAGGTTTACAAGTTTTAATAATACATTATATTTTTTTATTGAATACTCACCTACATATCTATATGTGTTTTTTTTTCAAATCAAAATAATGACATAGAATACGATACATAGGTATAGTATTTGAATCCTTAAGAAAATACCATCCTCTTTATAGCCTTACAAAAGGTGTGTCATTCCAATGATATGGTCAAGAAAAGAATATGAATGTTGTAAGATGACATCTTGGGTCTAATCCACTACTATAAAGTAGATTGAATTTCTTGTAGAGGTAGTTCATTGTAGCTAGAATTGTCTAGCGTCGTTTTAGCTCTAGATGATATGTGTGTTTGAAAATATGTTACCTATACATTGCGATGGACCTAATCATCTCCGAACATTAAAACTCCAATTCCCATTTGTTCTTCAAATTTTTTTTGTTCTTCTATTGTCACCCTTAGGCGGTAATGATTTCTAAAATATGTCATTATGCTCATAATGTTGTTGTAGTGTGGCAATATAAATTTCTATATTTCTCATATTTGTTGGGAAGAGAAATGGAGGTATGTTCAATATGTGTGCAAGGTGAGCATTAGAGTACCCAATATCATTAGAGCCTTCTTGGGCTCAACAATAATGGGAGAATATATATTGATTTGACAATGAAGGGAAGTGGCAGAGGGGAGAAATGAGACAATCGTACTTTGGCATCAGGTAAGGTCTATGTTGTGGAGTTTTGTTAATGGATTGGAGGTTGATATTAGGGCCAAGAGGAAGATCTGTGTTCCAAGATTCAGTGGTGGTGAGTTATTCAAGACTCAACAATATACAATAGAATGCAATTTCATTTTATGGAAATGGAACAAATGATTAGGGTGAGATGAGAATAGACCTATGGATGTAGATTTGGGAAGGAAAATTTGGTGAGGTGGTAGGTTAGGGTTAGGGTTAGTTTTATCGTTATGAATGAAAGCGAATGGAAATTGTTATCAAACTTACAATGCATAGCTAGAGCATGGATAAAATTATAGTTGAGGGTGCTACTCTCAAACAAGGCCACTTCATAGTCAAACAGAACTAATAAACTGGAATTAAACTTAAGAATAAGTACCTCTTTAGAATATTTGATTTATAGTTTTGTGAAGACTTTAATATACTAATATACACTTTGGAGTAGATACTAGCAATGTTGTAACCATTGCCAGATCAAATCCTATAAGTATCGAGGAGGATGTAAATTCCTTTAAAACATTTGGTAAAAGGTAACCAAAGTGTTAATGCATGAAAAATTTGAATTGGTTGTGTTTTTTTAATTACCTTTAAAATGAGACTACCAACATGCTAAGGCCACACCATTTAACTAGAATTCCACAAGTTGAAGACCCTAATGTTTAGTAATTTCCAAGAAAATTTAAAGATATGCATTAATTCTAGATATCCATGAATCCAAAAGGTATCCCTACATTTGGTTGTCATATTTGGGTAAGGAAATACACAAGTCTAGTTGAAATACATGACGGGAAGCGCATATTTGTTGGTTTACTTTCTTTGTGAGGATGATAGAAACATCCTACACTACGTGGGAATATAACAATGCAACCCTAGTTGATAAAGAATTGTTACCATTAGACATTGTTTAGGCGAAATATTCCCAATATTTTAACATGGGGAACTTGAATTACAACCAGGTAAGGGGTAGTAATACCCATTAGTAAAACAATATGAATATGTCTAGAAAAATGAGGACGATGATGATATTTTCATTTCATAAGAAAGAGACATGCATAATTAATCTTCTAACTAGGGTTTTGATACCTCTAAAAAATTGTTTGAAGAAGGATAAATATTAGTGTTAGATTATGGCTAGTGTAGAATTCATGAGATCATGTAAAACACTATGGAACTAAACCATCAGTCAAAAAAATGCAAGTGATTCCTTGTAGTTCATGTTATCACACAAACTATCACTTGGAAAAATCCAACCACAAGTGTCACTTGTGTGACACAACTAGGACTATCTATCTATTGTCACCTTAGATAAACATTCCCCTCTCTTTAGTGATGAGATGAATCATTAAAAGGGGGGATTCCTGAATTACCTTAAGGGAACCAATGGACAAAGGATAAGGGTTTGCATGGATTCCTATGCTCGTCACAAAATGAGGAGTTCTAGGAGCTTTAGAAATAGTCTTTGATCTTGAAAGAAAGTTGCAAATTCAAGTGTACCTGCAAAACAATGTTGATACCAAAATATCCAATACATATTATCATGAAATATACCCAAGAACACTAGAGACAATAGTGATAATCCTTGCTATCCCAAAAATATGCAGACCATAAATGTCAAACCAACAATGAAATAGTAATAACATCTGCAAAATTAACCACTAGAAATCAACAATATGATCACCAATTAATTTCTCTAAACTAGTGAATGATTTAGCAATACTTTAGGACTGGTTCTAGTGGTTATATAGGCGGTTAAAGATAAGTTATCAAAAATTTATATTCAGCCTTATATGGTTGTAGAAAATGTTTCCTATAGTGGCAAGAATCCACCATCAAAATCAACAAATAATAATGTCAAAATATTTCCCTCAACAAGTAGATTAAATTGCACTATTAGATCATTAAATTCCAGGGCGAATTAGTTAATATGAGAGAGTGTAAAGATGACTTTATTGCAGCCCTAATGGTTGTAGCTATAAATTTATTATAACACTAAGAATCACTTAGGAAAAAAAGATGCCCTTAGCCAAGAGAATATCTAGGAACATGTAGAATCCAATCCAAACTTTATGAATTTCAATCCCATAATTTTCACGTTTATCAATGCAATGATTTACATTCTCCAATGTGATTAGTGCCTTTCTATTGAGTGAATGAAGTCTCTTTATTAAAGAATAGGTTAATAAACAAAGAATAGAGGATAATTCTTGAGAGTTAAATTTATGCAAACACACCACCCTCACTTGGGGCCCACGCGACCTCCCGGTCTAGGACTGTCCAAATTTTGGAGATGGATCATCTCTCAAGCTCCTGTTGAACTGCCAAAGTCAAACATAGGGCCTTTGTCTTCCACATGCAAGTCCAAATATAAAACTTGATTTCTCTTTTCTTGAGTCCCTTCACCTTTAAAACTCAAATTTGCACTCTAGCCCCTTTCACTTCCGACGGAACCGACATGTGAACATGGTTCAAAACCAGGCACCAAACACAATGTGCTATTTTGGAACCCTAATTCACGAGCGAAGTCCCACAAGGGACCATGGGACAAAATTGTGGGATAATTTTCTTATTCCCAAAAAATTAAGGACATCGAAGCTCTGGGCTCTAGGAATTTCCACTAGACTCCACGACGTACCTCCCGAACACCGAAATGGTGGAACGCCAAACTATATCACCAATCAACGACTCACAAGTCCCACTCAAATCCATGATGGGAAATGACCTCAGAAATTCTCTCTTCGATGAATTTGTCTGCTCCAACACCTTATATCAACGAAGTGTTGAACTCTGAATTAGATTGGGCAGCTTCTGTACCACACTCGATCAATGGTATATACCTACTTTGTGGCTACATGCTTTGATCCTTTTATTGCTTAGCTATCACTTCTCCCTGAACACATGAACTCCAAATTTCCAGAGCATTCATGGATCCAACAGTTCTCGATCCTCAGTAAATTGATGACTGAGATTATCTATGTGAATTTGGGATTTGGGAGTTCCCGAATTATGATACATACAAACCTATGAAGTACCAAATCTTCGACGTGACTTGGAGGCGTGATCTATGGTCCACTCGTCACCACAAATGGATGGATGTGATGACCTCCAGCCTTCATACCTTCACAAATTTTCCAATCACAAACCTTGTTTCTTTCCAGAGTACTGGACCTCCGGATTGCGACATCTCCTACAGTGTGTGGTCCCCCAATAAATGATCGATATGTACTCTGATTACCAGGCCTTCAGTAGTTCTTTCATCAATGCGCCTTGTTTCCTCCTGAACTATGAACTAGTGAAGTTCAGATCCAAGTTGCATGTGTCCTATCCAACCAATGGACAGGATTGGATTCTGCCTTCGAGCTTTGGGTCGGTTGAACACACGCACTTCTAATCTCCCAAACTTGGGTCTCCTAGACTACATGATCCACTAACGCATGTTCCACCTAATCGAAACTCCAGTTTAAATCTGGCTCTGAAGACTTTCGGATCTCTCAAATCAACTCCTCATGATTCCTTCTCAGTGCTGGTTCTCTGGACCTCTTCCAATATTCTGCCACATGACCTTTCCCAACCAACGGATTGGATCTACTCTGGGCTCCAGGACTTTAGGAGTTTCTGACCCAAAGTAACTTTCACCAACGATCGTTAGGAGTGTCAGTCTTCCGAACTACTGTTAATTTACTGACACGTGGCCCTTACGCTAATATTCAGGATCTGCTCTAGCCTTCGGAGCTTTGGGAGTCTTCAACTCTAGAAACTTTTCACCTCCTCCCTTTCGAACTATCGGATTTTTGAATATCTCTGATCTATTGACTAGTGGCCAAAATTCGAAGGGTCAAGATGTACTACGCTCTTTGATGCTTTGGAGAACTTTCCTCCCTTAGCATATACACACTAATTCCTCCAGAGTGTTATACCTCCATCCTTCAGGATCCATTGACATGTGTCCCGATTGATGGATTGTCCCGATTGATTTCAGAATTTGGGACTTTGGGAGACTCATCTCCTCTGCACATAAATACAAAAAACCTTTGAATTTCTGAAGTCCGAAGGACTTGTAGGATTAAAACATGAGCTACTCACCTGGATCCAATGACTAGCTATCCTTGCACTCATATCCAATGGCTAGGATCTGTTCTCCTTTCGTGAGCTCTCCTGCTCCTGTATGGACTGAATTTTGATGGTCTAGATCTGTTCCTGTGGCCGATCTAATGGCTTTTTTAGCTCCTCCTCTTGTCTTCTATGCTTTCCTTCTGCATAAAATATTTCTCAAACTTTTTCGAAGGCTTGACCTTTGATCTCTCTTCGGAAAGCATGTCTCCTTGGCATGCACTGTACATCCTGAGCTTTCAAACTCGTCGAGGTTTTTGAAGGGACTACTTCTTCTTTGAGCTCAAAACAACTTGGAATTCAAAGGGTTCAGTCACTTTATTTCTTCCTTTTCCTAACAAACGAGTGTAAAAAGGCTCTTCCCTTGCACTCCTTGTGTGGTTCCTTAGAGTTTTAAACAAATTTGATATGTCTTCCCTTCTGATATTTAAACTTCTTTTGGTGTGGCCACGTGGCACACTCTTCTCTGAACTCAAAAAAGAGTTCAAGTGCACTCCTTATACTGGCTTCACATTGTTTTTCACTAACTTTGGTGTGTACTCCTTACACAATCCTAAGAGCCTAGAAAAATCAGAAAACCATAGATAGAGAATTTCTATCTAATTCCTGGAATGAGAAAACTTCTCGTACTCATAGCATTCATGTAAAAAAATAGTAAACACATTCATAAAAAAATATTCATTCATTCAGAGTATCTACACATAAACTCATATGTAGGAAAAAATGCTCTTTGTATTATTATCTGAATGTCCTTTACACTGTATACACGGATGGATTACAACAAAGTCGCATCCCTTTCTCCTATCCTCTCTTCATCTCCCTAATTCTCTCTCCGCACTAAATATCTCCTTCCCATCTAACTAACTAAATTTTGATCCAATGATCTTTTACAAAGGAGGGGCTTCTCGTGCCTTCCTCTATCTACCTCGTTAAATTACAATAAATGGACATTTTGTCCAAATTAGTCCTAAATATACTCGATTGTCATCCATTTAAGTTGACACTACACATTAAAAGAACACGCCTATTAAACACAATGACTCGATTTATCTTGAGCCTTCATACTTAATTTACATTTAAGTTTCATTAAAATTTTTAATTCAGGTTCAAAATGAGAGGGTTGGTGCCTCTCTTCCCTTGGAATTCATTCCTCCAGGTGCATTGATCTATTGTATTTCTGGTGCACTATTGAGGTGGAGAGATGCTCCTACATCATACTCCCATGCTGACAAAATCATGATCTCCTACTCATGGCTTCTTCGTTGTTGCCGTTGAGATCCTCTAGGATCCCATACTCCACTTTGGAGTTTCCCATCTACTCCTTTACCTTCTTGTTGTTGTTGTTGTTGTTGTCTTGCTGCTACAACAAAATCTCCTCTCATCAGTGTCCCCTTGTTATTGGTTGCCTCCTTTGTTGTTTCCAGCATCATCCTTCTCATTTCTTCAATCTCCTTGTCCAGTTGATCCACTGGATGGCTCTTATTCTCCTGCAACCCGCTCTTCTAGAACTCCTCTTCTTCATTCAATCCCAGCTTAACCTGTTGGACTCACTGACTTTGTGTTATTACCCTTTTCTACAGGGCTTCTAGATCTTCACACAGATCACCAAAATCCATGCTCTTTGCTTCTCTCTCCTCTACTACAGTTTCCAATTATGCAGTCACTCCATGTTCATATCCCTTGCTAAAATGTATGATAATTTCCACTGAATGTTCTTCTTTTCTCCTCTCTTGAGAAGACTTCAATGTCAGCTCAATCTCCTCTTTCTCTACGCAGTTTTCGTTGTTGGATTTCCCTCTTCCGTTGCACCTGCAACACATAAATTGTTAATTTTAAAAATATTTGGCCCCATGGCCTCTTTCTCTGATGCCTATTGCATCACCTCCTCTCGTGCAGTACATGCATTGGCCTCTGCTAGGATACTTGGCAGGAATATCCCAATTTCCCCAACCATCAGAATAAATTTTTTATCCTCCTCCTCTATTAGTGTTCCTAGCTTATCCAAAATCACCTCTCAGTTCATGAGACTCTCATACAGTCTCACCTCATTCTCCTTGCCCACCTGGTAACCTGAGGTTTCACCCCTGCTCACCAGAAGAGGATGAGATGCTTCTCTTGTATCTCATCAACAACAACACATGCTCATCGAGATTGTCCTAGTCCTATGTCACCAAGAAGGATTGTAATCACCCTAACTTTGATTCTTTATATATATTCAACTGTAGAGGAGTTTATAATATGAATTTTTTGGGGTGATTGAGTAGTATCATTTTTGATGTAATAATATGAGTGTTATAATTCTATATACATTATTTGTTTTCATAAGCTGACAAAACTTATTATAATTTATTTGTCAAGTATAATAAAAGATTAGTATAGGATATATTATTTATAGGAAGAGCATATCCTCCTTTAAATGTTGGGGTTTACTTTCACTTTCTTATGGAAATTTTTCTGAATGGATTTACTCGAACAAGTAGCCATCCCTTCCTCCCTGAAATAGAATTCTTCCTTTCCTTAATTTGGAATATGTACATGCTTTTGAGAAATACAGTATAGCATATCCTCAATGAGTACAACCATTATTGGCTACTATTGGCAAATGTTGACTCATCACAATTATTCAAGGAAAACTATGTCCCCTGAAGTAACCAGTGGTCTTTAAGTGGTAGATTTCCACTCTTCTAGATGCCTCTAGATATTGGGCAGAGGAAAACTAGCTCTTAGCATATGAGATGCAGTTTTAGGTCTTACTCCAAAACCTTTCATATATTATGTGAGGACTCCCATTATTGATTGTTATCTGCAAATGTTGGTCACAATTATTTCATAAATATTGAGTCATCACATTGAGTCATCACAGTTATTCAAGAAAAACTATTGGTTCTTAAGGGGAATATTTCCACTCTTTTAGATGCTTCTGAATCTTTGGGTAGAGGTATTCATTTATATTAGTTAAATGAATAAATACAGATATAAATGAAGAGAGAATAATAATAATAATTTTGTTTATTCATTTATATCATTTAAATAAATACAAATATAAATGAAGAGAGAATAATAATAATATTTTTGTGTAAATATAAGTATCTCTAAGTATATATAAATTTGAATTTCCTTTTTATTTCCATTATATAACAATTTTTATATTAAATATATATATTAAATCTTCCTTATTGATATATAGAATTATTTTTACTTTTATTTAAATTTATATTATAAAAGACATAAACAATAAAATATTTTTACAAAATTGATTTTGTGAAATTTATATTTATGTGTTTTCTCCTAGGATGTCACAAGTTCAACTCTAGAGGGGGTAGGGTATGTATACCTCCTTAGACTTTACCTTTCAAATAGTTTGGCTAAGGGAGGTCCCTTACCTCACAAATAAGGGGGTCTCATACAAGGATTTGGTATGGCAGTTGTAACACACCCACGACGGGGCATAAATATAAAAAAAAATAATCCTCAATCAGTTGAATCCTCCATCCATGGTCTCTAATCCTGGTCAATGGACCTTCGAAATTCCCGAGCTGAAGAAGCTCTTCGGTTCACTGCTGGAATCTATAAGAAATCGATCCACAGGTCTTTGCATGACTTCACCCGTGCGAACTAGCACCAAGTGAAAGCTTCCTCCACATGACCACCGGCTCTTACCACACGCCTATCCAAAAGGCGCTTCATGACCTCATACCTCAATTATTTTTATCTGGGCCAAACTCAATACTCTCGATTTCTGATTTCCCGATCAGAGAATCCTCTAGGCTCTAGCTCCTCCTGCTAGGCTCCTTCGATTGAGACCTTGGGCAATAACCTAGGGCCCAAATTCCAAGTGCTTTGAGACTTCGTGTTTCACATATCTTGAGGGAAGTTCAGTTCTCCTCTCTGAAGTCTGATATGTGAACTCCCTCTAAGCATCAATCTACGGTCCACACTCTCCCTTCAATCGATGGTTGCGATCAAATCGCGAGTTGACGTCTCAGGTATTTGGATGTGAGTCCACATTGACTCTTCTAATCCCTGATCTTCCAATAGAGTTAGATCAATAGTCCACGGTATTTTGTTATCCTACGGTCCATATCAACTTGCGAGTTCGAATATCGCGAGTTCTCATGATTAGGCCTTTGAATTTCCTGATTTGGGAGTCAATGAAATGTTGATCTCCCGCCATGTGTCCTATCCCGATGGACAACTAGGATTGTTGCAGCTCCCAGCTCCTCGAGTATTCTCCTCTTGACTTCTTCGAAGGTTCTCCCTCCAAAGTATGTGGATCTCTTCCACATGTCCTTTGAATCTAATGGCTCAGAGTCACCTCACACCTCACCCTTTGCGAAACTTAGATTACTCTCCCCCAGTTCTTCTGATGTCTAAGTTCTTGAATTCTCAGATCTACTTCCACCTATCAGCCCTAATGATGGCTGGTTCCAATGATTTTGAAACTTTGAGACTTGGAAAAGTCCATTCTCCTATATAATTTCAAAGGGTTTAACCCTCGTGCATCTTTCTCGGATCCAACGGTTTTTGGTCCTCTCACTCAGATCTGATTGCTAAGATCTGATATCCTCCTACATGCTCTTCTAATTGTTTGGACATGGATTTCAATGGTCCAGATCTTTCACAGTGCTCGATCCAATGATCATTTTCCCTCCTCCTCTTGATATTTCTCTTTCTTCCCTAACTTGGAAGATTTCAGATGTTCCGAAGGCCTCAGCCTTCGATCTACCTTTTGTGAGCCCTGATATAGGAGTCTCGACTTCCTCTTTCCCTCTGGAGCTTATGAAATTGAAACAAGTTCGCCTCTTGGACCTCATATGCACTTCTGAGAAGCGCTTATCTCTTCTGAGCTTGGTTCTTAGGGGATCTTGAGTTCCCACATACACCTTGTGTTAATTTTCTTGCATCAGATCGACATTCCATGACCTTTCTTGATCCAATGGTATAGATCACATCACAACTTCGGGTTTCAGAAGTTTAGTTGCGCCAACATGCAATTCTCTCGATGTGAGGACTCTGATCTTGTCAATCCAACAGTCTAGGAGGGTGTCGATAGATCCTTGGATCTACGGTCCAGATTTTATCACTACTTCAGTTTTTAGGGGTTTAGTCACACCAATGCATGATTCTCCCATTGCGTGAACTCCGAACTCATGAATCCGACGGTCAAGGTGGTTCCCAATAGATACTTACATTTATGGTATAGATCGCATCACAACTTTGGGTTTTGGATTTCAGAGAATCTGTCCCCTTTCACGATGATTACCAACATTCGTCGAACTTGCGAAGACTGAAGGAATCGAGGCGTTAACGTCTATGCTCCTTATTCAAATATAACAGTCATGACAGACCTTGGATCCTCCCAAACGGATCTAGTTTGTGAATCTTCCAATCAAAAGGATATTCCCTTCTGATACTTTAATCTCTCTATCCTTCCTGAGCTTCATCAGTTATGAAGGACCTAAGAGTGTTACACTCTTTCTACAGRACTTAACACTTAGAAGAATTTATGCATACCCCTTGCACTGATTCATGAAGTCTAGAACTTAAGTGGTTCTCAGTTTCTACTTGCCTCACAGAGAGCCTGTGCATATTTGCACTACCTCTCYTGAGTGTAACAGACTTTGTCCTTAAATGGACTCAGAATGACTAGGAGGGTTGACATGTGTTCTTGAAACTATGTCCAAGGTCAATGGACATATAGTTCATGACTCTAGCTTAAGCCAACACAAGACGCAAGCATTTATGAGTATAAAACATGTCCTATCCATATSATTTTCTAGTTACCTAATTTCACATTCAGACAGATARAAAATAAGGAAATACAATATAAATCATTAAGAAAAGATAACCATTCCTACAACATTCATAGAATATCCAACTTTAACTCATAGTACCACTTAAATACACAAGTTGTGTGATTACTTATCTATTACAGGTGGTAGCCAACTAACTGACTGTGGGTGTTTGTCCTTCCACCCTACCATAGGCTTAGAGGCATTCATTCTTAGCAGTTTGTCCACCCCCGTTCCAAGCCATGAGATCACTAGGGAACTCTTGCAGTTCTCAAACATTATTTCTCTGTTCAGCTTCTTCTCGTGTTTTGTTCTCTGCAACTTTCATATATTTCTCTCCGTTATGGCCTCGACGAGGTTTATCAATTGCTTACTCAGCACCAAGATCACGACCTTCTATTCATTATCCCTTGGATATATCCACGCATCTCCCTTATGGGCTTGCGCTCTTTTCTAGTTGTTCGTGTGTATCTATCTTACCTTCCCTCTTTTTGGAAGGTTCCCGACCTATCACGTTCCTTCTGTCAGAAGGAATCTCAGGTCTGCAAGCTTCTGTGGTACTTCGGGGTGACATTCGATAACTCAACCATGCTTCCATTCATGGGGGTGGTTGATAATTCAACCACTGGTCCTTTCTTCATTAACTGATTTCTCTCCTTGGGATCCAAAGAAGGTTTTTCATCCTCATCAAGGGAAATTTGGGCTTATTTGGTATAATGAACCCTCTTGCATAGTTTTCACATTCTTCCTCTAGTGATATTATGTCCAATACTTTCAAGGATTCACCGCCATGATCCGTTATTGGCAACTCAAACAATAATACATTTACACCATTCCCATGCCACAACATGGTAATCCTATTTTATGATTAATTAAAAGCTGGGGGAAACTAGGTGTTACAATTCCCTCTCCCTTAAAGGAATGTCGCTCTCAGTGTTCTTTCTCAAAAACACATATCATGCCTTTCTCATTCAATTGTTTCAGAAATCTTGATCCTTCTTTCTCGATCGTGTCCTTTTTTAGAACCTTAATCTTTGTCACCTACTTTCAGTAATTCTAGGGAAACAAGTGCATTAATCATAGTGTCATGTGATAACATTGTATATATAAAAAAAATCTAGGAACAATTTTCTAATCTTAACATAATAATTATCAGTGCAGTTTGTGGATTTGTATCCACATGGTTGTCTTGTTATCTAGGCTCACTGTTTTTCCTTTTCATACCCATTATGTGTATGATCCCATTATTTTACAAGAACTATCAAGGTATCCTCTTCCTTGCGGTCACTCACCCTCCAGGCCCAAGATCAAGCATCCCCTTCACTGCTATATAGTCCCTCGGGTGATCCATCTTTCCTTGCCAAGGTTTTCTCGCACAGGAAAAACTACTCATCGTGTGCATGATCCCAATAGTTTACAAGAACTATCATGGTCCCCTCTTCCTTGCGGTCACTCACCCTCCAGGCCTAGGCTCAGGAATCCTCTTCATTGCTATATTGTTCCTCATCTGATCCATCTTGCCTTGCTAAGGTTTTCTCGCACAAGAATAATTCCAGAGACTTTATCGATCCTTACAGTCGATGCGTCCCTCATACTTCCTTTGTCAAGGCATCCCTCCAGCTTGTGTTATCTCAACAAAATATATTCTAGGCGATCATGGCTTACCATCGGGTTCTCATGGCTCAACAGTAGCCATTTTGTTTTTTTCATCATCTGTCCTTTCTGGACAGATATTTTCTTCTCGCTCAGCAAAATTTAGGGAAAAAGGTTACTCTCCTTCTCACCTATATCACAAGTATACAAAAATTCATGAGACATCATTATAAATTTTAAATTCAAAATTTTCTTGTAAATCTATCACCCACAGATTTTCCAAATTCCACATTTTGTTTTCATATGTGTTCCGCACAAGAACCAGATTCATAATTACGGGACTTTCCTTCCCATAGCGGTTTGACTCAGCAGGTAATTGGTCTTCCTTATGGGCTCACAATGCTGACATATCTAAGACCCCTTTACTTCCTTCACTTTCAACTTCAATCAACCAAACAAACTATTAGTTTCCCATGCACATACATTTTGTTATATATTTATAACATCATGGCAAACAATTTCAAAGTTGTGCATACCAACAATCAAATTCCCTTTATCAAAAAGGAAAATACCATTCCTTGCAGTTTGGATCAGCAGACAATTGGTCTTCTTTATGGGCTTACATCTCTTCCATATCCATGACCCTTTTCTTTCTATAATTCATTCTTTCCATAGCCAGACAAACTATTAGTCTCTCATGCATCCATATATATATATATATATATATATATATATATATATATTCAAAACAATGCATAGTAACAGTTCATCACATCTGGATAAACATGAAAATGGAATCTTATTCCTTTCCTATGCCTCATTTCAACATACCAAACCTTTCAAAACATAATTCAACATTTTAAAGGATTTAACAAATGTGCCAGTATTCACAGCCACATTCATACCCAATGCACTCTTGCATTGATTTCAAGTTTGTCACACTTTATGACAGGTTCTTGGCTATGGTGTGCTGGAATTTAACCAACCTCTTCACCACATGTCTTATTCATTTTCATTCACTCTTACAGCAGGACCATGCTTCCTACTATAGGCCGATCATGATCCCAAATCAGTACACATGAAACTCAAAAGTTTCACACGAATGTCATTAAGCATTCTTCCTTCATTAATAGCCAAGGTGCCAACACTTATGGTAACCCAATTTTTTTTCCTTCCACGCTTACATAATGTAAGTAAAAGATTGGAAGTTCCTCCTTCCTTACTAAAAATTCCATTGTCTTCCCTCTTATGCAACATGCATTCCCTCAATCCATTCCATGCAACATGCTAATGATGAGCACCTTTATTCCGATAGCGCCAGTCCTTGCAACCACAGTCTAACGTAGAGTGATAAACTCTACCTTCCTTGACTAGCCCAGAGGACTCCATTTTTTCTTTCCATGCAATTGAGAGATGTGACCTCAACTCTATTCTTTTCAAGTGCTACCTTTCCAACTCCCGTGTCTAGCTTCTATGATCCTAGATAAACCCCTTTTCCGCAAATCGACAGTAAAGATCCATCTTCCCCCAGATCCAATGGCTGCAAGGGATTGTGGAACCTCAAATATTTTGTGGTTTAGTTCTCCTTCCGATCTCCACAATAGATATAGGTCATTCGATCTATGATTGGACCTGAAACTCAAAAAAGAATTGTATTGATTTTAAATTACAGGCATAGACTTCGTCGTTAACTTGTGTTCCTATTCAATCCTCGCATTGAATGCAAGTCATAGATCTTTTCGAACGACTGACGTTTGATCTGTTAACTCCAGTGGATATTGAAATATATCTTACGAGTCAGATCGGTTTCCTTATGATGAACAACTCACGTTCATCTCCTTTTTCAGACTCTCTATTAACCTAATTTGATCATGGTTTTCTTTGGCAATCTTCACGATGTGGATCTATAGTTGATCGAAGGGATTTCTACGATTTCTTAGTAAAGGTTTTTGAAATTTTTTTTTTTGTCAACAAAGATCATTTGGTCCAAATGTGATTGCATCATACAATTAGTCTTCACTTCCATAGGTTCACACCTCCATCACTCAGGTTCTCCTTTGCGAATCATACCCTACCTGGGTATCCATGGCATACAACTTCCCTTTTAAAATTTTGTGCATAACATTAGACAATTAAATATTTCAGAAAGGATTCTTACCCAATATTTTCATACTTGTTCTTGGCTGCTATCACCCTCTTTGTGATTTTTACCTCATCAACAGTGCTTTTAGGGGGATTCTTACAGTCATGTCAACAATCTTTCGATCGCATCCTTCCCATGGTCATCCTCTACTTGAGGTTTCCCATCATTGGTAACCATCTTCCTCAACAATTCCAATTCCTTTCTATACACAACATGCATCATTAGTTGTAATATCAATTAAAATGCATGTATCATAACATCCAAATTCATAACTTCTTCAAAATGTCCTAGTATATCTTTATGCACTTCATCACATTATCTTCAAGGGTCTCCATGAATGCAATACAGATAGTTCTCAATTGTTTCTACAGTGATACAATCATCATCACTATGATGTCAAAACATTTACTTTCATCAGTAAATCATCTTTCTCATTTCAGAGGAAACATAGCACATATCAAGAAGGGAGTTAGGGAATCTCCCCTTCTTCCAATTATTTCTACACCACTTGAGACTTTTCATCCCAGCCAAGTTATCTCTAAGGGCTTCACTCCTTTTTTTTAACATGGCTTTAACCAAGCCTATTCAATAAAACATACTCTTGTATCCATTCATTAGTCTTCTATTCATTACATGATGATTTCAAAATGTTATCCAGGATTCTTATATATAGACAGGGTTTGCAGCCCATTGCCCAGCCTTCAACAATTATTAGGGTTGTGACTATGTTCTTTTGAAAGATTCCTTACACGGTTTCTTCGCAGGGAAATCCCACCGCATGCAACTTTTTTATTACACGTGCACCACTACCTGTGATGGACTCAGCCTTGAGTTAGATTTAGTTGTTTACCAAATATTCCTTAAGAAATATAAACATGCGTCTTCATCAGGTACCCAAATTATGTATCCATACATATTTTGTTTTGTTAAGTTACTTCCATTACGTACTTAACCATATTCATAATCATCATCCTATGTGTAGATGCCATATGTATAATTCATAGACTACATATATCTCTACTTTAAAATTAGTCAACTCATGATTGTTTACAATCGTTCTCATGTGACTTTCAATGTAGAATCAATTGCCTCTTATCATGACAATAGAGCATCCTTGCTCATCCACTCTTTCTTCTATTTACACTAATATTTCTTGCAGGAATGGAACACATTCCCCTTAAGTTATCATTCAAAACATAACTTTCATGAATCTTCAGAATGGATTCAACAATACAACCATGGTATTATTCTACTATTCATTCAATCTTGGCAAGTGCTAAGCTTGCCTCACATTTCACTCATTAGGGAAACCATATTGGGCCTTTAATATACTTATACTGTTACATAATACAAGTGCATCACTCGCACATTTGATATCGTTCGTATCTAACTAGTATTAATATCAGGTTTCATATCAAGAAGTTTCTCAATACATTAGATCGATGCACTCAAGCATACACACACAACTAAGTATCCATCATACTAGCTTAGTTTTATCATTAGTGTTCTTTAGTTAGAGATTACATTCGCTTACATGACTAATATCACAGTTATAACTCATACTGGTGTTGCCTTATCTTTATAGCAATGACCAACCAGGGCCACTCTCCCTTTTATACTAGAGCAGTTGGCAAGAAAAATTTATTTCCTCAACTTCTATAGGACTTTACTCATCTCACCTTTGCTCTGGTCATGAGAAGTTATATACTCTGAGTTTAATATAAAGCAATAATTATACTGTCAAGAATCCTACCTAATTCTATTAGATTCCTTTAATCCCACAAATGTATTAACCATTATATAATCAGGCATCATCAATGTCTGAGGTTCCAATTGCCCATGCTTAGAGGCAGTGTCACGAACGTCAGGTCATCCTCCTTTCGGGCTTCAACTACCCTTGACAGAACCCTTCCACCTTCAGCTATCCACATCCATGTATTTTTATCAATTTTAATTAGAATATTTCTACTCAAGTAAGAGTAGTTATCACTTGACAGGGGTTAAATAAATTCTTTTGCTGAAATTCAATAAGAATTCCCAAAATCACAGTTTCAATCTGCAGTCCTTTTTCCACAAGGAGTAAATGCAGATAAAAATATCTCTTTATGAGACTCTCTCATGAGTCCAAGTAGGCCAAGAGTTGTAACCATGCTCTGATACCAATTTGTAACACACCCACGATGAGGCATAAATAAAAAAAAATTATTTTTCCTCAATTAGTTGAATCCTCTATCCATGGTATCTAATAATGGTCAATGGACCTTCAAAATTCTTAAGGTGAAGCAGCTCTTTGGTTCCCTGCTAGAATCTATAAGAAATCAATCCACAGGTGTTTGCGACACTTCACCCATGTGAACTAGCACCAGGTGAAAGCTTCCTCCACGTGACCACCACTTGTGACCACGCACCTATCCAAAAGGTGCTTCCTGACCTCGGACCTCAGGTGTTTTTCTATGGTCCAAACTTGATACTCGCGATTTCCGATTTCCCGATTGGAGAATCCTATAGGCCCTAGCTCCTCTCGCTAGGCTCCTTCGATTGATATGTTGGGCGATAACCTAGGGCCCAACTACCAAGTGCTTCAGGACTTTGTGTTTCGTGTCTCCCAAGGGTAGTTCACTTCTCCATTCTGAATTCTGATATGTGAAATCCCTCCAAGACCCATTCTACGATGCACACTCTCCCTTTGATCGACGACTGCGATCAAATAGTGAGTTCACATCTCGTGTATTTGGATGTGAGTCCACCCTGACACTTATGATCCCTGATCTTCCGATAGAGTCAAATAAACGGTCCACGATCTTCTATGATCCCACGATCCTGATCAACTCGTGAGTTCAGATCTTGCGAGTCCTCACAATTTTGCCTTTGACTTTCTTGATTTGGGAGTCAGTGAAATGATGATCTCCCACCATGTGTCTTATCCCGATAGATGGCTAGGATTGCTGCGACTCCCAGCTCCTCGGGTATTTTCCTCTTGACTTCTCTGCATGTTCTTCCTCTGAAGTATGTGGATCTCTGCCACATGTCCTATGAATCTAACGGCTCAGAGTCACCTCACACCTCACCCTTTGGGAAGTTTATAATACTCTCCCCCAATTCATCCGATGTCCGAGTTCTCGAACTCTTGGATCTACTTGCACCTATTAGCCCTGATGATGGATGGTACTGATGATTTCAAAACTTCAGGACTTGGAAAAGTCCATTCTCCTGTATACTTTCGAAGGGTTTAAACCTCGTGTGCCTTTCTTGGATCCAACGATTGTTGGTCCTCGTACTCAGATATGATGGCCCAGATTTGATATCCTCCTGCATGTTCTTCTAAGCGTCTAGATGTGAATTTCAACGACCCAGATATTTCACAATGCTCGATCCAACAACCACTATAACTCCTCCTCCTGAGCTTTCTCTTTCTTCCCTGACTTGGAAGATTTCAGATGTTCCAAAGGCCTCAGCCTTTGATCTACCTCCTCTGAGCTCTGATATAGGGGTCTTGACTTCTGATTTCCCTCTGGAGATTACGAACTTGAAACAAGTTGGCCTCTTGGACCTTATCTACGCTTCTAAGAAGCGCTTATCTCTTCTGACCCTGGTTCTTAGGGGATCTTGAGTTCCCACATACTCCTTGTGTTAATCTTCTCGTGTCAGATTGATGGTCCACGACCTTCCTTAATCCAACGGTCTAGATCACATCGCAACTTCGGGTTTCGAAAGTTTAGTCATCCCAACGTGCGATTCTCCCAATGTGTGGACTCCGATCTCGCCAATATGATGATTAAGGAGTGTCCCAATAGATTGATCCAGGTGGATATCGGGGGCCACCCACCTTTTCCAAATGGCTCAAAGCAGTTTTCTGGCCATTTTGGCAATTTACTATTTTTAGCAGGTTTTCACTTTCGGGGCCATTTTGAGGGCCTAAATGAAGTTTTTTTGAGATTGAGGTTCTCAATGATATCTGAAGGCATCATTGATCCCCCAAAATGAATCTCCTCGATGATACCTTTCCAACGAGCTATCACATGCCTAAAACGGAGATCGTATGCAAAAGTTACGACCCCGGGAAGTTGATGCACCAACTTACCCAAACGAGGCCCACATGACTTTTGGCGCTT
>JASDQU010373893.1:82920-101241 GCA_032191745.1 Picea mariana | reverse complement strand
CATATAACTTCCACGTTCAAATGATTAACCAAATTAATTAAAATTACAAATTTAATTCACTATAAGCTTTTTACCATTTTACAACGTTAGATTTATATTTCTGCCACTTATGGCAGCTGCATAATTACAATGATTTCATATTCATAGAAATGGTGGCGTGCACTACTGCTACCAATGCTTATAATCGTTTCTTATTCGAGTAGATTATTCTGCCGTTTTCCTTCCCAGTTGCTAAAACCCTGATACTCCCGCCATTTTGTCCCCCATCTTTTGGTTGGGTGAGTTGATGGAATCATTCGAGATTTTGTGGTCGCAATGAACTTTTCAATCGGCTTGTATACCGATCTATCCGACTCCTCTTCGGATGAATTGCCCAATAATTTGGCCAAATTTTCGAGAGTTTTGTTAGGCTCGATTCCGTCATTTCTTTCACGATCCATGGCACCAACAGCATTGATTCGCAACGGCTTGAGCTTTTTCTATGCACGCATGTCTAGAGATTGGTTGACATTGGCAAAGGCGGAAAATCTTGACGGGTCATCTTGGCGAGAGGCGTATGGCATCTGGCTGGCGGTACTCGCAGTTTACGAGTTCATTTATGATTTAGTTTTATGATTTAGAGCGCAGTTTACGAGTTCATTTATGATTTAGTTTTATGATTTAGAGCGATGAACTATTTAGGTTTACATCAATTTATGTTCAGAAAATAGCCATTAACCGGTTTACATCAATTTATGTTCATAAAATAGTCATTAACGTTTTATAATTCTCATATTTACGGTGTATTTCTTATTTTGAATCCATGCATGCTTTTTTTTTTCACAGGTTTCAGATTTTAATATTGCAATGCCTATTGTGGGCTGAGAAAATATAATGGGGATATAATATCCACAGACATGTCTTCTACCGATGCTTCATCCCATTTCTGGTACGAAGCATACCATCCTACAGACGGTTAACTCTACAATGGCTAACAATACTCTCACCAAGTAATCTCTGCTCACTGTCCCTGAAAAATTTACCACGGGTTGACACAGAGATTTGCAACTAAACGTTTATCAGAGGAGATAATTAACCATTAATTAATTATTAAGGTTAGGGTTAAGGTTATTAGAATAAAAATTAAAATGAAAAAAATATTAACAATATTTAATTTTTAAGATTATAAAATATATTATGTTGGAAATATATATATATATATATATATATATATATATATATATATATATATATATAGTTTTATTATTACAAATCTCTGCAAAATTTTAATTTATTTTTTATTATAATTTTGTATTTTTTGTTTTGGGATTCCTTATAAATGATTTTTTTGGTTTATATAAAAATAAATTGTTTAAGATAATAATCATACAAAATATAAATAATTCTTAATTGAAATTAGATTATTTAAAATAATCTTCAAAATACAAACACATAAAAAAAAAAAATGAAAAAATTCAACCATTCATACTAAAAACTATATCGGATACTTTAAAAATTAAAAATAAAATAAAATTAACAATATTCAATAATTATTTTATTTCATTTTTTTTTTAGGAATAAGTGTTAAATTAAATCAAATGTCTAATAATAATATATTATATCAATAAAAATAGAATATTTATATTTAAATCAAATGTCTAAAAACAATATGTTAAGAGAAAGACAACATTTTGTATTTTAATTGATATTATTTTTATGGAAGATTGGATTATAAAAAAACAAATTTTGATGAAAAATGTATTCCATTATAAAGTAGAAAAAGAAAAAACTATGGCATCACCTGACACTCAAAGAGTTGAAAAATTAAATCGATGAGAGTTAGTAAAAAATGGATCTTAGTTAAAAAATTTACAACTATAAATCATAATTGATTTTAACCCCTTCCTTTGTGTTTTTGTGACAATCACAATTTGCAACACCAAAATGCATACACTAATTTCATATATGATTATTTGGAAGGGCTAGATTTTCCAATTCAAGATCATATGCTATCAATGTCCTTAGAAAAATTATGATTCTAACTTTCCTTTTATGTAATATATTGCATTAGTTCAAAGTTCTTATATTTTTCACACAGGAAACACTTAGTTAGAATTTTTTTTAAACTTTGCCAAAACTTCCTTTTTGTAATGTTTTGAATGCAAACAAACCTTCTCATGTGAAAGGCATGCCCATACATTGCAATATGACAAACAAAAACGAATGTTATGCTTTGACAAACATATTAATGTCACACAGAGACATACATAGTAACATTTCAATTTGACGAACATAGAAACGTCCCAATTTGTTGAACATAGTAATGTCACAATGTGATGAACATAAATTGACATCACAATGTCACGAACATAGGCATGTCATCCCAATGTGGATAGTAATGTTGCAATGTGGAAAACATATTCATTCCATCCCAATGTGGATAGTAACATTGCAATGTGGCGAACATAAATAGACATCACAATGTGTCACACATCATCTTCTCATCATACTGTGACGAAAATTTCCTCACGTATCTATGTGTYGTACATATCTCAATGTCGCAATGTGACAAAAATTTCCTAACATTACAATGCGTCGAACATAGTAACGTCGCAATCTACCAAAGATAGTAACGTCACACTATGATGAACATATASAGATGTKGAAACAAGRCGAACATATATGTCTATCGCAATGTGACAAACATAGCCTTGTCRTCACAATATGTCGAACATAGCCTTGTAGCAATGTGATGAAAATAACACTAACATTTCCCTRTCGTAGCAATGTCATGAACATAACCTAACATTGCAATGTGATTAACATTTCCTTATCGTCGCAATGTGATGAACATATATGTCGATCACAATATGATCAACATAGCCCTATTATCATAATGTGATGAACATAAACAGACGTTGCAATGTGAAGAACAATGCCCTATCATCACAATGTAATCTAAGAAAATTGCAATGTAATCTAAGGGAAATGTAATGTGACATATCAATGTTATGATCATAGGAATTCTGTCTCAATCTCGATAGTAACGTTGCAATGTGATGAACATAGGCATGTCGCCTCAATGTGGATAGTAACGACGCATTATGATGAACATAAATAGACATCGTAGTGTGAGACACATCATCTTTTCGTCGGAATGTGGTGAAAATTTCCTCATCTTGCTATGTGTTGCACATATCCCGATGTTAATTTCGATCACAATATGATGAAAATAGTCAAGTTGTAATGTCACAATGTGACAAACTTAGGCATGTCACAATGTGATGAACTTAGGAATGTCATCCCAATGTGGATAGTAATGTCACAACATGAAAAACATAGGCGTATCCTTCCAATGTTGAAAGTAAAGTGTCAATGTGATGAACATATGCATGTCATCCCAATGTGGATAGTAACATCGCAATGTGATGAACATAAACATACATCGCAATCACRAATGATTTTAGGGGCTAAATTTCGGTCATGGGCTAATTTTCCATGGTTTTTTCAAAAACAAGATTTGCTATTTTAAAAATGATTCGCCCAAATTCTATAGGATAAAATTATYTTACCTTAAAAATCACCAAAATTTAATAAAAACTATATAAAATCCTTAGAAATTTGAATAATTTTACAAAAATATTGCCAATCATTTATAGTTGCCATATGAAGGATTAGTAAGATTCACCAAGGTTTCTACATTTTAAAATAATTTTCCATCCTTAAAATCATCCCTAATCGCAATGTGACACAAATTCTCTTATTATCACAATGTGATGAGCATTTCCTCACGTTGTTGTGTCACACATATCCCCACGTCAATGTCGATCACACATATCATGTTTCCATGTGTCACACATTTCCTCAATGTTGATCACTATGCGACAAGCATATCCATGTCATTGCAATATGTCGAACAAAACCTTGTCATTGGAATGTGACGAACTTAAACTAATGTCACAATGTGACAAATATTTCCCTATCATCCCAATGTCATGAACATATATGTCGATGACAATATGATCAAAATATCCCTATCAACAAAATATGTCGAACATAGCCCTATCACTGCAATGTGACAAACATAAAAAGATTTCATAGTGTGAAAAAAGATTCCCTATCATCGCCATGTAATCTAAGGAAATTGCAATGTAATCTTTGGGCACTGTAATGTGACATTACAATGTGACGAACATGGGCCTGTTGTCCCAATGTCAATAGTAATGTCGCATGTGACGAACATAGGCATATCATCGCAATGTGGATAGTAACAATGTAATGTGATGAACATCAACAAACATTACAATTAGACACACATCATCTTCTCATCGTATTGTAAAAAACATTTCCTTACGTTGCTATGCACCACACATATCCTCACATCAAGACAAACACATTTGTGTCACATAGTAAACCATGGTTAAACTTAATCAACATAAGCCACCATAATTAGCTCCACATGGTCTATGAAATTCATCCATGCGCATGGTCACTCATAGTCAGCCATATTCAACCATGATCAACGATACTCAACTTTGGTCCATGTCAAGCTCAACCATACTTAACCATCGTCAGCCATGGAAAACCATAGTTGATCATAGTAGACCATACTCTTGGTCATGATCACGAATAGTTTACCATAGTTAAGATAATGGTGAACCAAAGTCATAGTTAAGGTCAAACATGGTCAATGTCATCCATAGTCATGGCCGACAATTGTCATGGCCATTTGTGGTAATCTATGGACAAAGTTTTTCAAACATTGTTAAGCATTATCAACCATGGTCTACCACACTCAACCAAGGTCAACCATAGTGAAGGTTATTCTCAACCATGGTCAACCATATCCAACCATGGTCAGGGTGAACTGCAATTATTCATGGTCATGGTAATGTGCAACCATGGTCAACCATAGTCAATGATAGTAAACTAAATTCTGAGAAGGTTGACTAAATTTAACCATCGTCATGGTCAACCATAATTAAGCATGGTCATGGTAAACCAAGTTCAACCACAATGAACCATGGTCATAGTCAACCAAGGTCAATCTTAGTCAACCATAGTCTACCATAGTCAACCATAGTAAACCAAATTCAACCAAGGTGTAACAAGGTTAACCATGGTCATGGTTGACCACATTCAGAATCATGGTCAACCATGGACTCATCTTCTACCATAGTGAACTGTAGTTTATAACAATAAACCTTGGTCAAGGTTAACTTGGTCATCCATGGTGAACCATTTCCTAAACATTTTATTATTTTTTATGTTGACATTTTTATTTAGAAATATACTAATCCTCTTCATGCATGGTCATGGTCAACTATAGTCAACCATGGTCAACCACAGTCAACCAAGGCCAACATTAGTGACCACCATGCTTAATATTCTGTCAAACTATTATATTATTACTTTATTAACTTATTCTTACTTTATTAATAAATTAATTTATTATTATTTCATTAATGTATTAATACCTCATGTAATGCTTTAATGTATTGGTGTAAAAAAATATATTATTAATTTATTTTTATTTTATTAATGTACTATTAATTCTTTATTACTTTAATATTTTATTAATGTACTAATTAACTAACTAATACTTTAAATATTATAATAATTAATTTTTAATATATTTATAGTGTATTATTTTAATGTTTTAAAATATAATAATACATTATTGATGTTTCGTTGTTATATATTAATAATGTATTACTACTTTTATAATGTATTATGTAAATTAATATATTCATTTATACATTACATTAATATATTAATGTAACATTACTTTATAAATTTATCATTAATGTTATATTACATTACTAATGTTTTAATCAATTATTCAATGTATACTTTAATGCACWGATACATTATTAATGTATTAATAGTTTAATATATTCTATTATACATTAAGGTATTAGTATTTTAATTTATACCTAACAATAATAATGTTATAATGTATTACTAAATATATTCAAGTCAATGTATTACTATTGTATCCATGTATTATTTTATTAGTGTATTGATTCTTTATTAATGTTTTAATACTCTAATACTTTATTTAATAATATATTTATTTATGCATTTAATTCATTATTAATGTATTACTTTATTTAAGTAATTAAACTTTAACAAAGTATTAATTAAAAATATATTTATTAATTAATGCATTATATTATTATATTAATACACCCTTAAATAGTATATATTAATATATTACATTAATACATTACCATATTATATATTACATTAATGTAATAATTATTTTTTAATACATCATTTATGTATTAATACATTAATGATCATCATGAAGTATGTCGGTGGTCAATTAGCAATAACCACTTTATAAAAGTGGTTGATATACCACTATCGGGACCATTTTCCACCTTTCGAGACTAATGAATCTATTTATATCAACCACTTTTATAAAATAGTTGTTGCTAGTATACTTTGCACTTAGCTTTCTAGTTGTCGCTGAAAAGACACATAGGACTAGTGATAAGGAGAATTTTTTCCTGGCTGTTAATCCTTCCTTTAAAGCTGGATGGTTGGTGTCGTGTGACTGTCGATACCACGTTGCATCAAATGACATCTCAGCGAATAAAGTTGAAATAAAATGTATGTATGTCAGCAAACCCGATAAATCAATCGATAAACACGATATCCATGGGTTCGGTAGGGTGAGCATTATCTACTTTATCAGAAATTTCACGATCGACGTGTATAAATTGTCAAACATGAAGAATTGAAATAGTTAACCTAAACTATTTTACGATTTTTACGATTTTTCCTTTCAGTTAACTTCGCATGTAAGTATACTTTTGAATTTAAAATATTTCAAATCCAATGATATATTTACAACTTTTATTACTACTATGTTACTGAATGCGTAATGTTTCGTCATTCATCAATAATATACTTGGTTTTAGGTTTTAAAACTAATAATTGGATCATCAATAATATACTTGGTTTTAGGTTTTAAAAATAATAATTGGAAAATCATGGAAGATGCGAATGATGACACGGATCCCATGACTTTCTTTGTTTATGTGGCTTTAAATATATTGCAAAATAATCACAGGACAGGGCAGCGCGTAGTCACCCAACAGAGGGTGAAGCACGCAATTTGTATGGTGAGAATGAGGTGCAGGCAAAGGCAAGCGGTACGGGAAGGCTTGCTTCTACCTTCCTCCAACCCAAACCTAAGAAAGGGTCTCTGGTCACCAGAAGAGGATGAGAAGCTTCTCTCTTATCTCATCAACAACGGCACACGCTCGCCGGGCTGCTCCTGGACCTTTGTCGCGAAGCAGGCTGGTAATGGCCCTAATTTTGATTCTTTATTTCTATTCAACTCAATTCGATAGAGTAGTTTATAATATGATTTTTTGGGGGTGATTGAGTAGTATCATTGCAGATGTAATGATATTAGTGTTATAAGTTTAGATACATTTTTTTGGGGGGAAAGATACAAAACTTATTATAATTCAGTTTTCAACTATAATAAAAGATTCTGTACAGGAGAGGTTCTTTACACAAGAGAGTCTTACTGGACTTACCGGAATAAGCAGGCATCTGTTTCTTACTGGAATATGATTTTCGTTTTTCTTAATTTGGAATATGTATGGTTAGTGAGGTAAGGGATTTCCTATCTAAGCATAACATACTCTCTGTGAGGACAGCCAATATTGAGTGTTACCTGTAAATGTTCGACTCATTCCAGTTAGTCAAGAAAAACTATGTCCCTTAAAATAACTCTTGGTTCTTAAGGAGTAGATTTTCACTCTTCTAGATGCTTCTGGATCTTAAAAAGAGAAAAACTAATTCTTAAACTATCAAAAACAGTTTAATCAAAAGTAATTTGACATCTTACTTACTACAGAAGCTTTCAACACATAACTTATTTCTATATTAGAACTTTTAGCATATATTTTTTTCAGTTAAGTAAATATAAATATTTATATTAAAATTTTTTTAGCATAGATTTTTTTCAATTAAATAAATATAAATATGAATGAAGAGAGAATATTAATAATATTTTGATATAAATATCAGTATCTCTAAATATATATATAAAAATTAGAATTTCCTTTTTATTTTTATTAGCCTATAATTCTCTATCTCTATATCTATATCTATATCTATATCTATATCTATATCTATATCTATATCTATATCATCTTCCTTAAAATTCTTTTTACTTTTATTTATATTTATATTAGTAGATTGAATGTCGTTTACGTTAAGAACATTGAATTTATTCTTTTCTAGTGTGTTAAGATGATTGTTAAACATCTTGAATATAATTCAATATAATTGTATAGCTTTTTTACAATGTCAATAAATTATTTGAGCTTTATAATATTTTTTTTATGTTGAATTATAATCTATCATCAAAGAGCTTCTATCTTATTGATACTATTTATATTTTCTGTATCTTCTTGTTTCGATTTATTAATGTTGTGAACCTCATCTAACGAAGTTTCTGCCATGTATATTTATACACAGGTCTCCAGAGATGTGGAAAAAGCTGTAGGCTGAGATGGATTAACTACTTACGCCCTGGCCTTAAACGAGGTGCTTTTTCACTGGAAGAAGAGGGACTGATCATACACTTGCAATCCATCCTCGGAAACAGGTTTCTGTTTCTCTTTGTTACCCTCATCTTCACTCTGATTTCATTCTTCCTTAAAATATGGATCACATTTCATTTCCTCCTCGAGCTCTTCATTCATGTCGATGACGATGCTCAACAGGTGGTCTCAGATTTCCGTACATTTGCCGGGACGCACGGACAATGAGATAAAGAATTACTGGAACTCTTGCATCAAGAAGAAGCGCAAGTTTAAACACCACATCTCGTCTCAATGTGCACAGCCGTACATTGACGGATACCAGACACCTAATGACACCTTCAACGTAGTGCCCACAAGAGATAATCAGTTCTGTGTTCCCGGCGTATCGGAGTTAAAACAGGAACAAGTACAGGATAATAATAATGAGATTAACCCGCTGATTTCCTATTTCCAGACTTCTACCCGTACTTTTGACAGCGTTTCAAGTCATGCAGCTTTTCTGGGCTCCACTGGAATCACCATCCCTGCTGTCGCTGAAAGCGAATGCTTGAAAGAAAAAGTTGAGAATGATGAATGGACCACTAGGCATTTTTATTCAAATGCAGATAATTGGTCTCATGTCGTCAATCCGGGAGCTTACAGGGGTCATACGACGAGAATTAGTGTCGTTGAAGATTGCGAGAGCCTGTATGAGAATACTACTCATCAGTCATGCTCCCCACCCAGTTTCCACTCCCAATTTGTTGCACCGGCAATTAAATGGCCCGCTGGCAAGTCTAACGGTTTTCAGGTCGAGGATGATTGCAGGGATCGTCTAAATCTGGGATATGATGTAAGCACTGTTGTCCCAAAGTATACTGAAATCTATAGCAGGCAGAAGAGCTACAGGTTGCCTCAGATTCACGGAGGGGATTGCTTAACAGTTCCCTATCAAGAAACGAACGTAAATCCAATTTCCACGATATCGGGAGGAAGCGGAAGTGGACAGTTCGAGATTGAGTGTAACAGTGAAGCCGGCCATGTTACACTTTCGACGAATGACGATATGTACAATCTCAATACTAGTGGTGGTTCTGATCTCGATCGAATCTATTGTGATTTCGATCAAATCTACTTTGGCTAGGTAACGCATTTGGTGATGTACAACACGCATCTTCACTTCTTCCAGGTTCTGCATTTAGAGATGTATACTACATAATGCAAAATTTATTTAGTTAAACATCTAATAAATTGGTTGGGTTTCTGACTTAGAGGGTTTTGAAGCTCTATAAATATAAATTGAGAACATCAATTTCATTGGTAAAGTATTATATTTTTTTTTGGATTTGAATTTGTTAACTTTAATTTGATTGGTAAAATATTCTACATTTTTCTGGACTTGAACTTGTGACCTTGGGAAACATATGTTGTAAACCATTAAACCTATTCAAGATGTTTACTTAATTATTATAATTAGTTGTGGTTAATAATATTTATAGTTGTTTATGTAATCATATGTATAATTTCATTTCAAGTATAGATTAGATGATTGTTGGTTCTCTACAACCCAAAAATGAGGGTATGGAGATATTGTGCATTTGATTTTTTAAGGTGTAATTTTTTTTATCATTTAATATGAAGGAATTCATACACCTAATTAATATATGATTCATGTTAGATTTAATCATGATGAAAATTTTAATCAAAAAGTGACTTAAATTGATATATTTATAAGTGACTATAATTTATAATGTACAACTATAGTTACCATAAACATAATTAGTTAAAATTGATTATTTTTAAAATTGTCTCATAGTAGTGATTGATAATTGATATTGATTCAACAAAAACTATCATTAACTATGATGGTCCATAATCATATTAATAATAATTGAGATTTGTCCAGAAAAAAACTAAAAAACATAATGCTATTTACTAAGGTGAAGTATATTTAATTATGATTGAATATAATTTAGTACCACTGTCATCGAATAATTCACTATAGTTAAACATTGTTAATTATGATTTATTAAAATTGAGTGTAATATATTTGACCTTAATTTATCATTATTCAAAACCTAGTATACAATTTTTATCCATAAAAATTTCTATTATAATCATCAATAATTTTACATGATTATAGTTAAAAATCATTCAGTATTTAATTAACTAATTGTATATGACAAATATAGTCTATACATTAATTCAATTTTTATAGAATTAGACTTGAGATCTTTCCAACTTATTGTTGGTCATGGGTTGGACTCTCTTGTTCTGTTTTTAGAGCTTTTTTTGAAAAACAAAAATATTATATATATATATATATATATATAACTATAGTGGCTTATCATTCACTATATTTAAACTATGATTGCAATATAATAACATAAACAATTATATTTGCTAATATTATTGTAATTATTTTTCTTATTAAATATTACTCTCCACATAGTTTTAATTTTCTAATTATTTGTAATAGGATACATGAGTTATCCTAGTAAACCCTCAACAAGGCTTGAATCCATTTTAATAATATAAATATTTTAAATGAAAATAAATTGTTATATAATATATACTATAGTATATTAGATTTTACTATCTTAATATATTAAATTTTGATTTGTATTAAAATCTATAATAAAATTGAAAAATTATATTTCTTTTATTATAATATTTAAATTAGTAATTTAATTTGAGCAAATAATTACATAAATATATTTAATATAATAATGAAACTTTAACATCCATAAAACCTCTATTAGCAAATAGAAAATAAAATACATATATAAATTTAAATTGTTGATGAGATTATGTTTTATAAAAAATAAAAACAAAGTATTTATGCATGAAATGTATAGAAGATATAAAATCAATAAAAAATTTCAAAAAAATAACAATTATTATTAAAAAATAAAATAAAATAAAATAAAAGACTTATCTTAAATAGAAAAATGTAATTATTAAAATTAAAGAAATGTTACATTGAAAAACATCATAATTCCTCTAAAGAGTGATAAACCAAACAATTATTTTGTGAATTTTCAATACAATAAATCATAAATGCATATCCAAGAGGGCACCAAGAATTTTAGGGTGAGTGAGGAAATTTATGAAATAATTTAAATTCCATATTTTTTTAGAAACAAATATAAATCATAATGTTATATCATAAATCATAAAAAAATGTTTAATTCAAATAAATCATAAAAAAATGTTTAACAATCATAAATCATAAAAAATGTTTAATTCAAATATTTATGGTATATATAAAATGATTATGAGATTTAGGTTCTAATGAAATTGTTTATCTTCATCTTGATTCTCTTATCATTATCAATAATAATGTTTTATTGTTTCTTGTATAAATTTAAGCTCATTGAATTTATAATTTTAAGTGGTTTTTCTCACAAGTGTTTATGGTTCTCACTCTAAGTATTTTATTTATAGCCCAATGTCCTTTTATATTCTTTTTCTCTAATTTTGAGCTTTTTTTCTCTTAATTTAAGGTAACAAAATGTTCATCTATTTTTAGATGTGAAGTTATGGTCTAACATCAAGTAGCGGAGGTTATAGCTTAAATGTTTTCAAATCAATTATTTATCTGGATAAAATTCTGCAATGTTCTTAATTAAACTTGTATACACTACAACAATAAGTTTTAGTTTTTATTCATACTAATAAAAATTGGTTTTTATGGACAATTTTTATGTTATGGAATTTGTTGTTAAATAGGTTAAAATAAAGGAAATTGAAATATATTTTTAACCTAATTTTGTCCCTTTTTTTAGTGACATTTTACGTAAGAGTCGAAACCACGGTTGAAATTTGCGAGGTTGACATAGATGTTGAAATGGAGGTTGAAGTTTCCTTAAAGTTTCATACTAAATGAGGTATCGCTTGAGATAAATCAAGTTTTTAGTTGTTTCCTTGATTTCCATGTCATAGTGCTAATCATTTACTTCTCCATGCATATTTCGCCATCCACAGGTACATAAAACAAAAATTAMGAAGAGGGTAATTATGTAACGGTCATTGACAATTTAAGAAGAAGACACAAATTAAGAAGAAGAAGACAAAATAAGAAGACTACAAAAATTGCATTYAATGGTTAAATTTTTAAATTTTRGCCAAGGAGGCTAATGGATATCATGTTGTCCTTGAMCTCATCGAAACACATGTGAAAGAATTCAAGGAAAATATTCTTATACATAATTTGATTTTATGACCCAGAGCACTATGGATTGTGTCCTTGAATGACTTTATCGTGTGATTTGCAATTCCCAATAAAAGTCAAATACGACATTAGATSAATGAGATACCATTTTCATTTCATTGCTTCATTAGAATAGTGTTTGGGATATTGTGTCATGTGTTTTTCCCTGCCATCTAATTGTTTCTTTGTTCATTTATATCAATAAGGTTTTTCCTAGTGAAAGGCATTTCAAAACTTGTAGTCAACAATCAATTCTGTACATCGCAACCTCAAGAGAATATGGACAATATCTTATTTTTAGGATTGTCAAAATAAACTTATAGGACATGATAGAAATATATTTTGATGTTATTATGTCCCTCCTATAGAAGGGACATTATGTTTTCGGTGATTTCAATTATTTTAGTGCACAATTTTCAAGGTGTTATATGATGGTTTAAGGTAAATTTTAATTTCCTGAAATTTGCATTAGGTATGAGAGCCACAAGGTAGAGGCACAATGTTTTCATGCCATTAATGTTGTGTGTTAATTCTCTGGTTCGTATCTATGTTCATGTTTTCTCTAAAACAGTGATTAGGGTTCCTCACGACAGGGGAGCACACATAACATAGGGAGAAGAGCCACTGGTAGGTGTTATAAGTTGATATTCATGGTAAATATAGCCCTATTACTTCCCTTATGGCCTTACGGTTCATTCCTTTGTTCTTTGAACCTCAACTCGGTTTGGTCTGTATGGCTTATTGAGGARATTTGTGGTCATCACACTGTAGCTATASGGATTTCTAGAGATGGACCTGAGTTTTCATGCATGTATAGAGCCTTTTGTAATACTACTTCATTGGGACATGCCACAATATCTAGAGGACAAGTATGGGGGGTTTTGCAGCAAAACATGGCTACCCRTGTTTCTTGCAGGAGAGTCCACCATCATCATAACCCTCTCATACATAAGAGGATTTGACAGAAAAATGAGGTACGCCAAAGAACATGAACAACSGACATGCTTTTTCTCAAATACAATGCTTAGGAAAGRTCTTTGGTCACTTGAGGAAGATGAGAAACTGATCAATTATATTACAAAGAACGAATTTCTAGGCTAGTCCTAGAGCTATCTTGTGATGACCCCTAATGATTACGACTACAAGTGGTGCAAAATGTGCCACTTTTTTTTTCTTTTAGGCAGGAAGGCAACGACAACAATAGTTAAATCACACAACCTGACGACGAACACCACACACGCAAATCAGGAAATAGAAAAAAATAACTCAACACACTAGCACATCAACCAACTGGGTGAAACATGCGAAAATCAAAGACAGATAGAAATGAATACCCGCCCGACACAAATACGAAAATTCCTACAAGCTAAAGGACAACATCAACAACTTGACATAGTGGCTTTGATGACTAGGAACTAGAACCCTACGTCACAAAACCCAATGCCTTAAATCCTTATAAAACCAACTCCCAACAACCATTACAACGAACAGTGACCACATCGAGAGGCACAAACTTTGACCCAGTTATCATTCGCCTCTATCCCTCAGGGCGCGCCATGGTCCCCTCATCAGGAATCATGTTGTAACAAGGTGATAGGCGTGACAACAACCCTGGCGCAACATAACACATCTAGACCAATAACCCAAAAAACTTCAACGTGATAGGAGATCGAATTAACTGTCAACCACACGACAAAAACCTAATCAGCCAATTGACCAGTCAATAGGTTGCAAGGGATACTGACGACTATAAAATTTATACAACACATTGAATTCCTTGCGCAAAAAATATATTGCAACCGTACATCGATGTGTACACATTAAATGATTATTATCAACGATTAGTTCATTGTAGCCATTTTCCAATTCCAATGTGAGATAAGTATTTTCCTAAGGAGAAAATTGCTATCTTTTAACTGAAACAATTACGAAACATGTATTTTAAAACAATAAAACAAATGTTATTTAAAACTAAATATGCTTTCATTAAATTGAAACCATAAAATAAAATTGCTATCTAAGGAACACATTTAAAGTCACTATCTAGATAATCTATAAGTTGATATTACTGTAATTGTTTTTTTTATTATTGTAATTATTGATAATAATTACTGTAGTGAAGGTTAATCGATGACAACCATAAACATATCACTACCAAAAGGGTTACCGAAATCTGGACACATCGTTGTCTATTCGATGTTGTTGTCCACTAAGTAAGTTACTATAATTATGCAAGGATCGAGGTCATTCAACCACAATGTTTTCAAAAAAATAGAGGCTTTGTCTACATTATCGCTGCCAACACCATGTAATAAGTATCGCTATGTGAAGATTACTAAATCATTGAATAATATATATATCTGTAGAATTACAAATAAAGGGAGAAGTCAACTCTATAAGATTACAGTGATCGCTAACATCAAATCACTAAAGCATTCATTATCATAAAATGAAAACTGCTATCCTAACATATCTTGTATGAATGCGCTGCCATGAACAACAACAATTGCATTTAATCTATTGTCCATCATATTAATGTCAATCTAACCATAAAATTGCAGCCTTGCAAATCGTGGCGTGAATGTAATTAAAAGCAGAATTGAACTATTTAAAAGAATTTTGCTTGAACGGTCTAAATTAAAGGATTAAAACCGTCTAAATAAAATAAAATTGCAGATTGGAAAAATGTCATATATGTTGAGTTAAAAGGAAGGCATTGAGTTAAACAAGTTATTCGTTGAGTTGAAAACTGTTATTGCCTGTGTAAAGCCACCAAAATTTGTTGTTCTAAAATATGAGAATCGTTGTAACATAAGATACAACATCCAACAATGGAATCATTTCTAGGCAAGTCGTTGTGGTAAGAATTCAAAAGGAAATTAAAACTCCAACAATGAATAGCTTCCAGGTAAGTGTATTGGGTTAAGTGCATTCAAGGGAGATGAAACATCTATCCATAAAATAGCTACCATTAAAATGCCACCATTTACACAATAGATACACCACCATTTCCACAATAAAAATGATATGAATACATAGGCATAATCGCTTCCATTACACAGTCATGTTCATTGCCATTACATAGTCATACAAAGCAATAAATTCACCCAACCAAATACACAGTAAAAAACACAGGAATCAATTCGTTGTCATTCATAAAAGTTGAGGACATTGTTGTTGAATACAAACTCTATCAAATTCATGGAGATCATTGTGAATATAAACTCTATCTATCAATCAAGGGGATTCACTGCCACATATATATAAAATCACTGACCCGTCATTTAAAATGTTGTCTGGGTAATAACACGCAGTCCATAAACACAAGTAGAATGTTGAGTACATAATGATAAGGCTGGCATAATATAGATGCAATAGTCAAGCAAATAAAGGTAATAAAACACAGTCCAAATGGGGCCGAACGCAAAGTAAAAGATATATGTATAACTGCATGATTCGATGAGTATATAGGTAAAACGTAGAGCAAATGAAGGTAATAAAACACAGTCCAAGGTGGTCAAAATGAAGAGTAGAATGATATAAGTATAACCATATGAGTCGGTGAGTATATAGGTAAAACAAAGACAATTATTTTGTATCATCCTTAAGAAAAACGCAGAGGGTTTACCCTCAATGCTGAGATTTTACTGCAAAAAGAAAACGCAGAGTTGATCCTTCAAGGACATGCATAGATAATCAATCAAAGAAATGAAGGGATGATATTTCAAGGAAACGCAAGGGTTTTCAGAGTTTAAACAATAAAAAACAGAGGTAAGTAAGGGGTGGACAGCTGGGAAACATTATCCTTCGCTCATCATCCATGCACAGAAAAGAAGGGCATTAGAATCTATAGGTATTTAAACACTGAAGTGACTACCATCAATTCGACTCTTGGCCAACTGCTCAAGCATGGAATGATTACCTAGGGATAAGGGTGGAACATAAATCACAATATCTTCATAATAATCAATAAAACCCACATAGATAAGTTATTGAAATTAGAAGTTGGGTTCGTTGAGAGAAATCCATTCAAAAAACAACAAGCAAGGGGATTACAATACCATAGGAAAGAAGGTGCAAGACAATACATGGAAATGAAATCTTAAACCCAACACAGAGAAATAACATGTGTAAATTTAATATCATTGCAACTAACAATTTAAACTGACATACCTTAGCCAAACATGACTGCTCAGTAGTTTCTGTCCCACACGTGCTCTGTCCAGCTTCCGCTTACCGAACAATGTGACCTCACCGGTACCTCCCAGCTAATGCTAAGGGTACTCTTCTTCCCCCTAAGCCTCCCAAGCTACAAAGGGGCCACACACACTATACCAAAGAACAACTAGCACCCACCTCACCTCATAAGGTCAAGCTACCACTCGTCACCCGAGCTGTGTATCCCAACTCCCACAAGAGAAGATCATTGAAGACAAAAATCTAGCAGCATAACGTTACACATAAAGATCAGATCCAGACTGATCCTCCTCCATCCTTTTTATAGAGTTTTTAATTGATTTCTTTCCCAAATTCCCATTTAATTTCTTTTTTATTAATTTAATCAGAAAACACATCCCCCGTACACATGTCACCCATCCCCCTGGTTGCACTAGAAAGTTAATTTCATTAATTATTTAATTATTCCTATTTCCCTCACCCATCTAAAAGAATTCCTAAAAATGCTTTTTGGTGTCCCAATATTCCCTTACAAATCTTAAATGACTTACGCCTTACTAAATTCCTAGTTGAGTTCAAAAATAACAAGTTCCCAAGGCAAGATTCCTTACTAAGTTAGATATTCATCTTTTTCTTTATGTTTCCTCTTTTTCGTTTTGTTTATGGATTCTTTTAAGTTTCCCTGTTTTCCCTTTTTAACTAAAACTCAATTTAGCAAGTGTAGAAAAACAACCATTTACCCCTTTTTCTTTTTAATTAAAAATGAAATTAGCATATATAGATAAAACAATCATTTCCCTGTTAAAATTTTAATCCCTCATTATAATTTTATTTTTTGGGAGACTAAGGGCCTCTAAGGAATAAGGCCCATGCCTTATTACATGCCCATTAGAATCATTGTGAGAGACTGTCGCATTCTTCCCTCACGAGATCGTGGGTCTCCTCGAACTAGGTAATAGTTAACCTATAGTTTGAGCCACGATGAGAGTGCTAGTAGGTTGTGGCAGGGCTTCTCCCACACCTCTCCCTCAAAGTCTCTGGTTGTCGTGCGTGACCCATCTACTCCACATGTGAGTCTGGTCGGAAAGTTATCATCAACTTGCATCATCAACGAATCATTTGAGAAAAATAATCCATATCATAACATCTAATCATATGTACATATGTTACATCAACAACAATCAACCCAACAATCCACTCCCTAATCTGATATGAAGTCCAAGGGGTTTCATTGATACCTCCACATCCTCGAGGTCCAAAGTCTTTCACACTCAAGAGAACCCAGTCAATAGAACCTGTCTATGTAAATACAAAAAAGTAACATATCATCATATCCACAATTCCTCATAATCATAATCAAACGACCAACAGTGTAATAATTTGGATCACTTGTAAGAAAGT
>JASDQU010373893.1:28917-57856 GCA_032191745.1 Picea mariana | reverse complement strand
TTGTCGGTCACACAGATAGGTGGAGTATGCCATAGTTAGTTTCTTTGTCAGTCACACGAATAGGTGGAGTATTTCGTGTTTAGTTTATTTTCCTGCAATTTTGTATATTAATATTGAGTCCTAGTTTACGCTCAATTTCACTACTGCTTTGACCTGCAATCATTTTCATTTTCTTCACAATTTTGTTATATAAGATACTTCACATAATCACTATGAGATACAGTTGGTGGACATTTCTATTTTATGAAATTAGACTAGGAATTGCGCCTGATGAGACAACCCAATTGAACCAGTGAAACTGTATCTACAAGGGTTTCAAATTCCCCAGGTTATTTTCTCTATCTTCTATGAGACCTATGAGACAGTCATGGAATCCCTTTTGTTTCATGGAATTCTATAACTCTGTTAACTATAATAGGTCATGGATGGACTCAAATATTGTAACCATGGACTTATGCTCAACCTCATGGCTGGGAATTGTAGTTGAATTGATATCCTCTTTCTCGACTGTCATGTTCATGAATTCATTGCTTATTTTTTACCATGTTCTTTGATCTATGCAAATAGTGGGATATGATTTATATAATAATCAAATGTTCAATTTTTTTTTATAAAAGTTATATGGTAATTAATAATAATTTTTTATACAAAATCAAATATTCAAAATCGCTATAGTGTACCAAATCTTTATTGAAATCGAAGATGTTAAATTATTTAAAAAATATATATACAAGTATATTAAATTATGGTAACATAAATATTTTTTGCTCTAACCACATCGTATCCATAATATGAGAAGGCTAGGAGTTTGTTTACAATTACACAGTACCTGACACGGTCTCCAAAAGGTCGAAAGGGTGACAGGGAGTGATGACATCCCAATTAATAATCTATTTTTAACTAATCAACAATCAATTGCAACATMTCGCTCAAACACTTAGTATCTAGTGGGGACATCGCCACATGTGGCTTGTTTTTTATTTTTATGCTTCTAGGAGAAGTATGATCCATGTCCTTGAATGACTTTGGAAACCTATGAGGAAAAGAAAACAAATCATCTAATTGACAATCCCTCATTTTATTTGTAATATTTCTAATCGAATAGCATTCAGGGTTCCATTGTTAGATGTCTTTCCCTACAACTTAGGTATATTTATAACCATTTGCAAAAAACATGTTTTTCTCTCTGGAAGGCATTAAAAAAATTGCATTTAGGGGTCAACTTTGCATGTAGACATCAAAGTGGATGGACAACATTTTATCCTCGGCCTTGCAAAGATACAATTTTGAGGGATAGTAAGAAATGATTCATATGCCCCTTTTATTTTTTATTTGTCAGGGAGAGCTATGAGTTATGTCCCTAAATGGTTCTATATTGCATTTTGCAACTCAATATAGAATTTGAATTATGCATCAAATTGATGAGCCATAATTTGTATTAGAGTCATCATAATGTAATAGTATGAGGTCATAGATTATTTTATGGGCTAAATTTCCCAAATGGGATAATTTTCCATGGTTTTTTCCAAAAATAGATTCACCAATTTCCATTTTTTCTAAATTTTTCTCTCCCAAATTCCAAAGAATCAAATTATTTTACCTTAAAAATAGCCAAAATTTTATAGAAACTATATAAAATCCTTATAAATTTGAATATTTTTACAAAAATATCACCAAACATTTTACATTTTGCATATGAAGGATTAGTAAGATTAGTCCAGGTTTCTACATTTTAATATAAATTTTCATCCTTAAAATTATCCATGTATGAGGTTTGCCTTTCTCACACATGTTTTCTTTACATACAACTATTTTATTTCTAATGATTTACATAACTATGGTTTTTCCTAGTGGAAATCACTGCAAAATCTGCATTTAGTGGTCAATATAGCAAATCATTTTCCTAGAAGAGAATGGATGGTGTGTTCACCTCAGAATCAAAAAAATACAATCACATGTTATTATGGGAGGTTATTTTATTGAATAATTTTGTTTTTTATGTATGTAGGAGAACTATAGCATGTGTCCCAAAATGGCTCCCTTGGTTAAGTTGAAACACATGATAAAAACTAGAATAGGCACAATATCAATGAGAAATCAGTTGCATTGGCATCACCTTTAACAAATAATGCAGGGACCAATATTTCACATGAAATTCCGTCCAATGGAGATGTTTTATGTAACAATTTACAAAACTATGACTTTATCTGGTGGAAAACTTTGCATAGCTTGCATTCTTGGGTCACCTTTTCACATCAACAAGCATCATTTTGTCCTTAGCCTTGTCAAAATATACTTGTGGGAGAGAAAATAAAGTGATTATTTTTCTCTATTTAGTTTTTATGCCTTGGAGAGCACTCCTTAAATGTCTATGGCCTATGAGTTTTAACTTGTGATAAAATATAGACTAGATTTTAGATTGAGGAGATTTTAGTTGCATTGAAATTGTCATATAGATATATGGTCCCCTTCCTATTCATGATTTGTTACCATGCAACTATTTTGTCGAATGATTTGTAGAACTAAGGCCTCAACCATTGGAATAAATTTCATAACTTTTAGTTAGGTTACAACATTACACACCATAGCCCCAAAAGAATTCATAATTGATTTTCCTATGCATAACTCAATCAACTAATATGGGATTTGTGATAATTATTTAATTTTGATTTATTATTGGTTGTACCAATGATGGTAATTGTGTATTAAAAAATAGTGTGATGTAAAAAATATATCATCACACACATAATGAAACAAAAATTTATATTTATATCATAGAGAAACTCGACATAGCAAATATCCAACTCAAATTATTATTCACAACACTTTATTATCTTTTTGACATTATAAATTACAAATGGCTTCTTCTACTCATATCTCAAGACTCAACAACTACAAAGATGAATATCTCATTTTYCCAATTCAACCTTAACCGTGACAAATTATGTATATTTTCCATGAAAGTTTTGCATAGCCTTCTATTGAGTTTGAAAAATCTATTTTTTCCCACACATACATTATGTGMACTAGAATAGCTTATAAAATTCCTACTAAAACTAATTATTCAAGTTATTGTATCTACCTTAACTATGTATGGTTTGATATGGACCTTTTTTTCCATTTTAAACAAGTGTTGCATGGAAGCGTAGTCCATTTCAGGTTGGAATGGGAATAAATGTGACCGAGTATAGACACGTGGGAAGCAAGTTGAAGTACATGTGGTATCCATGCATAATTTAGCATTCCCAAATTACTTTTGTTTGAAATTTATCGAAAGTTAATAATGTCTGTTACATCAACAAAGGTTCCTAGTATCTAAATTTGATAGTACAGGAAATATTTAACATTTAAAAAATTACTAATAATGTTTTGTAACAAAGGTTCCTGGACACAAAAAATTTAGCATACAATAGAATAGTAATAACGTCTGTTACATCAACAAAGGTTCCTGGACAAAAATAATTTTGGCATAGAATAGGACACAAAAAATTTAGCATTCCCGAATTTGTTTTCTTTGAAACAATGATTCCTCGACACAAAAAAGTTGAAATTTATCAAAAATTAATATGCTAGCATATCCAAAGTTTACAAAAAAAAAAATTAACATTCAATGGACACAAAATATTTAGCATTTCTGAAAAACTAAATGCTAAAGTTGATGTAACGTCTGTTACATCAACAAAGTTTCCTAGACACCAAAAATTTAGCATCCAATTGAATAGTAATAACGTCTTGCAACAAAGGCTTTCCTGAATTAGTTTTCCTTGAAAGTAATAACATCTGTTATATCAACAAAGGTTCCTGGACGAATAAAAATTTAACATACAATAGGACACAAAAAATTTAGCATTCCCAAATTAGTTTTCTTTGAAACAAAGGTTCTTGGGCACAAAAAATTTGAAATTTATCAAAAATTAATAATGTCTGTTACATCAACAAAAGTTCTTGGACACCAAAAATTTAGCATAAAATAGAATAGTAATAACGTCTTGTAGCAAAGGCATTCCTGAATTAGTTTTCTTTGAAATTTATCAAAAATTAATAATGTATGTTACATATTTCTGGAAATTTAAATGCGTTTGTCATATAGACTGGGATTGGGGCTCCCGCACACCATAAAAGGAAATAAGTACAAGAATTAGGAATGTTGAAAGAAGAAGTGCACGACGGTAGAGAGGAAGACTTGAAAAGAAGAAATTGGAAGTTATGAGTGTTTGGTTAAAGTTTTCTATTTAGAGAGGTATAATAACTCAATTGATAAAAAAAACAATATGACAGTGTAGACTTACTATGAAGTCAATATGTTTTTGTTGCTATCGTCGATGGTCAATGAAATCGTGTCAACCGGTTGTTGCCCTTCCTGGATGAGGTTTTCCATTCTTCTTTGGAACCATTCTTCAATGTAGCTTCTCATGGGGGCCATGTTGATTTCATCCTGGATTTCTATGTCATAAAGGTCATTTTCTAATTTCCATAGATCCATTGAAATACTATGCAGACTCTATTCAATTTCTTCATTATGTGTCGGATAGTCCAATACCCAACGCTCGAGCTCATCTACACGATGTTCAACTATGTTGTAAAACTTTTCGAAAGACAACCCCTTTAAAATATCAAGTTGTTCATCGAAGGCTTCTTTGGTCATTGACAAGGATTTGAGAATTAACTTTGGGTCTTGAACCTTGTTGGTACTTCTGGATAAGTCTATTTGGACCAGGTTTGTGAATAATTATTCCTTTTCTAATATGGCTTGTTTACATGATTCAACAATGAGCTCTAGTTTCTTAATTTTCTTTTTTCCAGCATACTTTTACGTTTTTGGTCTGCTTTGGGGAGGGGAGATTCTCTTGTATTCTTTTCACTTCTAAGGTGTTGATGGAATGGTTGGCAAAAGGGGTAAGCACCTATTCACAAAAACATTTATCATTTTTTAAATTTTCCTGCAAATGTTTGAGCAAATAATTTTCCCTATTTCGGAAGGAAACTATATTTTTTTATGTTTGCCAGGCTTCAGTAACTAGATACATTCTTTTATTGATGTTATTCTCTACAAGGACTCTAGACGATGCAAGGAGGATAGAGTATACTTTCATCTTGGCTACAGTGGTAGAAGGAAGATGTTTTGCTAAAGGACTGGAAAATTCTTGGGTAGCAATGAAAGCCTCCTCAAATTCTTTGAGGCGGTCTTTCAGTCTCGCATTTTCCGCTTCAATTCGTCCAATGGAATCATCAAGAGAATCATCAGTTACACGGTGAAATAGGGAGATTTGGGACAACCACATTTTCCTAAAGCTAATCTTTGTGCAATATTTTCCTTTCCTATTTGTTACATCTCTCTTTTCAATGACCATATTTTTAGATTGGCTATAAAAAACAGTGATCTGGAATATGAAGGATTCATCTTCATAAAAAATGTTGGTCTCAGTTATTTCCATTGGAGACAAAACAACTTTGTTCATGTGCTCAGTTTCAATTTGAAGTTGCAACTGTTCAATTTCAATTTTAGGTTCGTCTGCCTACCCTGCATTGCTTTTTCTCTTCTTTGTCAGTGGAATTTTGTGAGAACTATCAATTTTTATGTGAGGAGGGTTCTTATCTCCTCCTCCATTTGAATATTTCTGGGTTTCTTTCTTACTGGGGTGGGCCGTTGAAATGATGCTCCATGATGTCATGCTCTTGGGAGTGTTGGTGGGGGCCTAGCCACTCTTCTCACCAGATACTTTTCTCTGTTGTCTGTATAATTCAGTCACGCTTTGCAATGTCTCTATGTTGCAATCGCTAGAAGCAGGATTGTTGTGATCAATGTCCCTGTCTTCGGTCAGGTGTCTATGGATAAAAGAGATTTTAAATCCAATTGCTAGTAAATGTTCTCAAAAAATCCCATTAGGGTCAAACCCTTTTAGCCTTTCAACATATGTTAGGTTTAATTTATTGAAATAGCTAGCAAATTCGTCAATCTTGTTGACATTTCTACACACAAAGTCCCCGACTTTCCAAGGCAGAGGAATGAACTGTTTTTTTTTATTTTCATGGAAAAAATGCAACTAGTGGTTGTATTTCCTTCTATTTCTGCAACAAACATCTTGTCCGTGATGTGGCATTGAAGGAAAGAGGGATTTTACTTGGAGCCAAAGACCATTAGTACACTGTGATTCTCCTTTTCTTCAAGTGTGCCCTTCCTATTCAAAAACTTGGTTTCCTAGCCAGACATCTGCAGAGCATCCTTCCCTAAATATAAATCTTTGAAAACTGAGACAAAGTTATTAAAAACTTCATAAAAATAAAGGGAGGCGTTGTGCCTCCCCAGGTCTTGGTACCAGAATGTTACTGGGTCGAATCCATAGTTTATTTTCTTGGAAAGAGACAGTTTTGGAAATAGACAACAATGCACTATTGCGAAAATCAAGTAGGATGACATATACAATTTATTTGATTCTTTGAATCGTGAGAATTAGGAACATATATCAATGGAAATTAGATTCCCCCAATTGAAAATGAATTTCTCCTTGACTTTGAAGTAAAAAATATAAATAATTATATGGGAAATGCTTGCCATGGATGCCTATCCCGTTATTGTTGTAAACAACCAATAAATTTCCCGGAATGGATTTCTAAAGGAACTTACCTGAAAATTTTTGATATCTTCATGAACTGTTGTCGGGTCTTCGAGGAACTTGGCTAAGATGTCCAACCCATTATCATGTTTTTCTAGGAACTGCTTGCAATATTGTCCTCTAAAGGTCAATGTTGGCTCCAAAAATTTTAACATCTTACGGAAAACTTGAGGTGACAAAGAAACAGGAGAATGGTCACGCAGTGGAATAATTATTTAGCTTGGAATATATTTTTCGGTGCACCAAGAGACCACCTCCTTACAGTAAAAAACATCAAGGACACATCCTGCACGAGTGATTCCAGAGGTTGAAATCACGTCGATATGGGCAGAACGGGATGAATAGTAAAAGTATGCCCTGGACCACTGGAAGTTCTATTCCTGATGTCCAAAGATATTTACTATATCTCCACAAAACTGTTATCGACTTGCTGCCATAAGTTTATAAGAACATTTTTTTTCTCCATACGATGAATGAAATGAAAAGTTGGAAGGGATAATATAACGTTGTGAAAATATTGGTCCAATGCATGTGAATGGGAGATCTCCTTGAGAATTTCGCTCATTAATGACAATTTTGATGATTGTTGGATGATGCATTGTTAACATTAAACACTAGTAAATGGATACATAGAAATGCGAACATGGAGGATACGACAATGAGCGATTAAGCATTGTATATTTCTTGAACGGACCAATGCGACGATCCATGTTTGAGATGAACAATCGGAAGGGACAATATAACTCTCCGTAGATCTTGTTTTAATGTGTAATAATGGTAGATATCCTCAAGCATTTCTCTCATTAATGACAATGTTTACAGTTCCTGCATGGTCAGCTGTTAGCATGAAAGGTTTCTTATTTCATACTAAGAAAGAAGTACAGAGGTTGCGGGAATGGGAAAAATCATATTCAAAATAGGGTTATAAGGTACAACTGTTGGAGGTGAGGGCAGGAGGGTCAAATTGTATGTCTCGTAACTTTTTGAGTGCAATATGCATAACACCGAAGAGGGTATGATAAGACAGTCCAAAGGGCAATTTGTATATCACTAGTAAGAGAATAACTAATGTATATTAGGAAGGACATGAACTTAGTGGGCATGGAAGGAAGCGACGGATACTTTGAAACATTTGTAATCCCTGGTAGAGTGAATCTTGCGAGTTCAAGGAGTCTGTGATGGAATTGTAGATCAAGAAAGTTTTGAGTGCACGATGTATATCACAGAACAAGAAGCAACAAAGTTCTAAAGCACCAACCCGGCAAGCGTGGCCATAAAATTGGCTAAGTATGGAAAGAAACATTGGTCAGTTGGATTCGTCATGTGAGGATATAGATGGAGATAAAGATATGTCATCCTACCCATGCTGTAACCCACGATCATAGAAAGGCCACTAAATATATAACCAGAAAGCGATAATACATGGGAAGAAGAGAACGGAAAAAGGGCTAAGGAGTCCGTATTAGATTGTAAATTACGGAGATTGTGAGTGCAATATGTATATCATGGAACAAGAAGCAATAGAGTTTGAATGCACCAACCCGAAATAGTGACTAAGAATTGGAAATTTCATGAACCCGTCAAGACGAGGATCCAAAATACGATGTCAAGGTCTCCCCAGAAGAAGTGATGCCCCGAGGGTCAAATTGCATCTCTTAGAACATTTGAATGCATAATATGTAACACGGAAGAGGGGACGATGTCAGAACCCAGTAGTCAATTTGTATATTGCAGAGGGTCAGATGCAAATTGTTTCCTACCAGTGTGTGCAATTGTCACTAGTAAGAGCATAACTAATGTATATTAGGAAGGATAAGAAGTTAGTGGGGATGGAAGGCAGCAACAGATACTTTGAAACATTTGTGAACCAGGGTAGAGTGAATCTGGTGCGTTCGAGGAGTTCACGGTGGAATTGCAGATCACGAAAGTTTTGAGTGAAAGATGTATATCACGGAACAAGAAGCAGGAGAGTTTGAAAGCACCAACCTGGCAATCACAGCCATAAAATTGGCTAAGTATTAAAGGAAACAACGGTCGATCAAATTCGTCATGTGAGGATATAGATGGAGATAAACATATGTCAACCCACCAATGTTGGAACCTGTGATTGTAGAAAGGAGACTAAGTATATAACCAGAATGAGATAATACATAGGAAGAAGAAAAAGGAAAAAGGGCTAAGGAGTCCAGGGTGGAATTGTAGATCACGAAAATTTTGAGTACAATATGTATATCACGAAATAAGAAGAAGAAGAGTTCGAAAGTAAGAACCCAAAACAATGACTAAGAATTGGAGATTTCGTGAACCCATCAACACGAGGATCCAAAATAGGGTGACAAGATCTCCCTAGAAGACATGAGGCCCCGACGTTCAAATTGTATCGCTCGAAACATTTGAATGCATAATATGAAACACAGAACAGGGGACGATGTTGGAACATAGTAGTTAATTTGTATATTGTGGAGGGTTGGATGCCAACTATTTTGTACTAGTGTGTTCAATTGTCACTAGTAATTGCATAACTAATGTATATTAGGAAGGACAAGAATTTAGTGGGGATGGAAGACAATGACATATATTTTGAAACATTTTTGAACCATGGTAGAGTGAAGCTTGCAAGTTCAAGGAGTCCACGGTGGAATTGTAGATGATGGAATTTTTGAGTGCAAGATGTATATCATGGACCAAGAAGCAACAAAGTTCAAAAGCGCCAACCCGGGAACCGAGGCCCTAAAATTGGCTAAGTATGGAAAGGAACAGTGGTCGGTCAAATTCATCATGTGACGATATAGATGTAGATGAAGATATATCATCCTGTCATCGCTGGAACCCGTGATCATAGAAAGGTGACTAAGTATATAGCCAGAAAGAGATAATACATGGGAAGAACAAAAGGGAAAAAGGGTTGAGTGCATGGTGGAATTGTAGATCAAGGAAATTTTGAGTGCAAGATGTATATCACGAAACAAGAACCAACAGATTTCGAAAGAACAAACCCGAAAAAGTGACCAAGAATTGGACATTTCATGAACTCATCAACATGAGGATCCAAAATAGGCTAACAAGGTCTCTCCAGAAGATGTGAGTCCTTGACATTCAAATTGTATCGCTTAGAACATTTGAATGAATAATCTGTAACACAGAAGAGGGGACGATGTCAGAATTCGGTAGTCAATTTGTAAATTGTAGAGGGTCTAATGCCAACTATTTCATACCAGTGTGTCCAGTTGTAAGTAGTAAGAGAATAACTAATGTATATTAGGAAGGACAACATGTTAGCTGGGATGGAAGGCAACGCAATATACTTTGAAACATTTGTGATTCATGGTAGACTGAAGCTTTCAAGTTTGAGGAGACCATGGTGGAATTGTAGATCAAGAAAGTTTTGAGTGCATGATTTATATCATAGAACAAGAAGCAACAGAGTTCAAAAGCACCAACCTGGAAATCGCGGCCATAAAATTGGATAAATATGAAAAGGAACAACAGTTGGTCAGATTCGTCATGTGAGGATATAGATGAAGATGGAGATATGTCAGCCCGCCAACACTGGAAGCCGTGATCATAGAAAGACCACTAAGTAAATAACCAGAAAGTGATAATACACTAGAAGAAGAAAAGGGAAAAAGGACTAAGGAGTCTATGGTGGAATTGTAGATCACCGAAATTTTGATTACAAGATGTATATCACGGAACAAGAAGAAGCAGAGCTCGAAAGCACCAACCCAGCAACCATGGTCGTAAAATTGGCTAAGTGTGGAAAGGAACAACGGTCAGTTGGATTCGTCATGTGAGGATATAGATGGAGATGAATATTTGTCATCCCACCAACACTGGAACCCACGATTATAGAAACGCAAATAAGTATATAACTAGAAATAAATAATACATGGGAAGAAGACAAGGGAAAAAGGGCTAAGTATCTCAGAGAAGAACATCTATTGTTTGTTTATTAATGCAAATCCTTTTGAACCTGTGGTGAGTTCTCACTAGTAAAGGCATAAATTTCATATCATGGAGGTTATTTGGGTTTAAGATGTGTATGTCAGAATAGGGGACATAAGTGTTGGATACAGTGAACAGGGGACATAAGTGATGGATACAACAAATCATAGAACAAGAAGCAGCAGAGTTTGAAAGTGCCAACCCGACAATTTGTTGGTGGGTGAAATTGACCGTTTGTCAACTAGAAGAATGAGTCTGGTTTGGGGTTGTCTAAATAACCCAAGATGTTTGGTGTAACTCATTCTGACAGGTTTAATGGCTCTGTTGGCCAATCTAAAATCCTAAAAAGAAAACGAAAAGAAAGGAATAACTGAACTAATGCTAACAAATATATATTATATATATACATATGCTTTTATATAAATACCGTACATACTTTAAACAGAAAAAAATAGTAATATCACTTATATACATCATTTACAAATTGCATGTTTTAATCAAAACTTATGAAATCAAATGCGAAAGTTATTTCTATTAAGAAGTAGATAAAGAAAGCACATTTAAAACTTTTTTGTTTTCCTTTAAAAAATCTAACAAATCTTGCATTGAATATACTATCAAACACAGACGTGTGGGTAGTCAAAAGATAAACCATACATTCTGGTTTCATGAATATGTAAATGACAGAATTAAGAAAAAACAAAGAGGCGAACCTATTAGTGACTTAGTGTTGTGTATCCAAGTGTCTGCATGAGTGAAGAACATCCAACTGCCACGTCTAAGAGAGAAATCTACAATGAACCTTGTGACTATTCTAAATAAATCAAAAACATGTATTGGCAGCTTAAGTTTTAATGATAGAGGATGAAACACAAACATAACCCTGTGATCTTATAATTACATATAGTTACAGTGAGATAAATATGAAAGTAACCTATGCACTTAATCATTCAATTAAAATTCAAAGAAACATCCAATCATTCTAATTGGAGATATGATCACAGCATTTATATTTTGAGCAGCAAATTATAGACGATATTTATAATATAAATTTCCTACACATAATAGATCATTAAGTCTAAATCTATCTAACCTATTAATGTATTAGGATTAACAAAACATAAATGAAAACATAATTAACAAAAGGCTAAAGCCAAAATGCATATATGTTGTTTCATTAAGTCTTAGAATCACTCGTCCATATTCTGCCCTCAGCACGGATGATTTCCACTACAAAATATAGATTATTTAAAGAGTTTACTAAGGCTAAACATCCTATCTTCTAATATAGGATCAGATCTAAAAAATATCTTAAAATTACAAATATAGAGGGTTTAGAGCCACTCAAGATCAAACTAAATCTTATAAAATTATGAGAATTTTCTCCTATTTACAAAATAAGAAAAAAGAAGATATCTGATCAACTAAGTCCAGCATGCTCCATCCCATAATATCAACATCAAATACATATTATCCTGAAGAAATGAAATGAGCAAGTTAAATATTTTATTAACCAACAATTCCTAAATCTTATATGAGAAATTGACTTGGCTACAGAATCTCTCGATTCTGTAGCCAGTCTTATTATTGGTAACATAAATCTAAATCGATATAGATTAATTAGAAAAGTAATAAAAAAAGCATAACTATGATAAAAACCAATCTTACCATTCAACTAAAAACAAAATTCGAATCACAATATCTCATAATTGATCACGGCCTTGACACTGTCTGTGTTTTTTATAATGATATTGCCTGTCCTTTTCAAACGCTTTGCTTGTCTTTGTGCATTGGCCTTGAGCTCATGGTTTGTGTTTACCAAGGATTCATTGAGAGTCATGAGAGTTTTGATCCTTGCTTGAAGGATGTGGATGTTTGTATAGTACTGCCCTATCCACTACAAGAAAAATTCACAAGGAATAGTAGGGGTGATCTATTAAGGAAATGTGTAATTGTGTGGTAAAACATCATTGTTTTCCGCTATCATCATTTGACCGAGTTTAATACCTGTGAACCCTTTGCTATTTTTTAAACACGATGGGAGGTTATTGACATAATCGAATGGTTGATTAAGATCTAGTTTGGAACAATTCAGATTTTCCTTTTCCATAAAATTTTCAATCTCGGAGTCAGAGTTCTCATGGATCTCGATCATTTCGATCGAGCTCACATGAGCTTTGGATCTATTACACAGACTCCTTGAAATGAGTCGACCAACCTTATTTTTATGAAACCCTAACATGGTTTAAGTCTTCTTCGGTTGTTTGCGAGGTTTTCTACTATTGGATTTTACAGTAGGGTCAGGGTGGACAATCGACTCATGCACAGGAGTTTCAATAAAATTATAACTAATACCCTGTTGCCCACATAAAAGTCTATCAGACAATGCCTCTTCACAAGGATTTTCATTCAAAAGATATGGGTTTCCAATTGAAAAATTAAGAGGTTTATCGACCATAGGATTATACATTACAAGGGTCTCTATAGGATTTAATATAACAAAACCATTACGAGCTACGAAATTTTCCCAATCATCACCAAGTGTTTTCAAATGATGAACTAAGAGTAATTTAATCAACCCATGGTGAAAGGGGCTGGAATCCAATTTTTGCTTCTTGTATCTATTTGACATTTTATACAAACTTCTTAGTAGATAAAATGACATTTTTAAATGGAAGCTAATAAAATGCATGAGCACTCGCACATGGTAAAGGAAGACCAGGCCATAACAGCCTTCACAGGTAATAAATTGTTTAAAAACCGCTAATAAAACATGCTATCTAACCTTGAGTACGGAAACCAGAATACCTTTGTCACAAAACTCAATTTTTCTGGAGGTGACGAACAGAATCCGGGGTACTTCATCYAACTTCAAATTTTTAAACCATTTTTTACCAGTGAGGGGGAGTCTTGTTGCTTCACTCATAAATTCTTCAGTGATTTCCAATTGAACATCACCTACCTTGGCTCTGCATCCATAAAATGTAAGGGYGAACTCTTTGTCYACTCACAAATTATAAGCTTAGAACTTCTTAATAAACATATCCCAACCTTGTCTCTTCAGATCCTCACTCGCATCATCATACAACAACAAAGTTTGGGAGTTGTTTGTCTCAAATCGGACGATAAGGGCCATGAGGGTTTGAATAGATGGTAAGAGAAGTGCCCTGAAATAACTGTGGGCTTAAGAGGTAGCAGCAACAAAGACAAGTCTAAGATGATAACAAAGGAGAAAAACTAGCAATCACACTAGCGCGACCATAATATAAGCATAAGGGTTTCAGACACGAAATTCAGGCACTTCTGGTGATGAACATTTTGGATACAAAGCATAACACCAGACCTTGATATGTCATGAGAGGCTGGTCAATTCAAACTGTCAACTAAAATGAAGTATAGGGTACGATTAGGGTGTGTTTAATTCCCATGACAAGTAATGAGTATATTTGATTTGTAAACGTTAAAAAAAAAATATGTTTTTGTAAATCAAAGCCAATCGATTCTTGTTATATTTAAAAAGGATCCAAAATATAAACTTACAATCCAAGAGCAACTCAAAATAAGTATTTCATTGATATATGATAAGCTCAAAAAAAAAAAAAATCATGAAAAGAGATGTAAGCACATCGACCCTTTTAAGGACAAAGCCTTAGATAGAATTGTAATACAATTTTAAGTTTTAATGCTTGATTCATGCTTTCAGTCATGAATCAAGCACGAAAACACAAGATAAAAATAAATAGGAAAAATCAAAACATCCTTTTTACAACCGAGTAGTCACCTTCAAATAGCAATTTTTACAGGATGAGGCGTAAGCAACTACAGGTATTGTCATTTGTTACTTGAAAAAGCAAAAAATCATGTAGGGATCCCAACAATAGCGACTTCCTGGTAGAAGTAGTTATCTCTGCATCACCGACAAGTTTTTAGTACTGCCTAGAATGGTTACAAATCAAAGAACAACTGAAGGACATCAAGCATCTCAATCAAATTTCAAAAATCATTTCACAGTCCAACTTCAGATATCTTCCTTTTTAAATGAAATACAGTGACAAATTTTAATTACGAGAACAACGATATTCAAGTCAAATGTCTCTAATACTGTTGACAAGGTCACTGCTGCCAGCAGGCGTTCATATCCTCGAAAGGGATGTCATTTACCCCACTCTGACGCCTCTGTCCTCTCCAACAAAATTTCAGTACAAATGAAGGACACTTATGACCGATATCAAAATTTATACCTGATAATTTTCTTGAACCTAACATCTATTTGTTGCTAGCAGACCTGTTTAGTACCCCGACGAAGTTGTCTTGGAATCATGTATGCATTTATCCTCTACCAGCAGACCTGTTCAGTAACTCGGCGGGTTTACAAACACTTCCCATAAGTCTCTGGAAATTGTTTTCAATTTGGCATAAATTTAATAGTCTTCAGAAAAGCGGGTTGATGCTGAAAATTTCAGTTTTCAGAACACTTGATATTTTTCAGCCTTTAATTTATTGCTTGATAACCTTCATTATGATCTGAAATTATTTTTCTAATGAGACTAATTTTTTGAGGATAGGAATGAATACTTGATTTGTTTTGTTTAAAACAGGGACAACATAAAGAGCTTTAATGATGGTCGTGTCTGCTCATAATTATAAAGTGAAACCACAAAACCTATTTTGAATAGAAAGTTTCTTCAGCTAGTCTATGTTTCGGCAAGTTACAACATTAATGCTCTAAAAGACCTTAACTGTTACTTCATAATGAGGAATTATGGTTTCCTTTCATGAACTAAAAGGTGACACTAACATAATCTTATCCAGAGATCAACGAAAACAAACAAAATGAAAAGAACCAAAAACCAGAAAACAAAATGAAGACATAAAAATTATGTACAAAGGTGGGTCTAGAATTTATCAGGAAAAATACTTCTTGAGAGCTTGGCCATTCACCGGGAAGGTGTCTGGCTATCCCTCCAAACTTTGTATATGGAAGGAGTTGGGACCTAGTTTTTCAGTGATTACGAAAGGCCCCAACCATAGGTTATGGAACTTGGTGTGTTCCCCTTTTCCTTTGTGAGGTTTATCCCACTTGAGAACCAAATCTCCTACCTCAAAATTTCTATCTGAAGTAGAGTTTGAATCAAACCAACCTTTCACAATCTGATAATGCTAATCCAGTCTCTCCTTTGCTTGTGCTCTTACTTCTTCTAGTTTGAACAAGGCATTAATTCGACTTTCACGAGGAGGTCAGTCCTCTTCTTGAACTTTCTGTGATAATTGCAGAGAGTGAAGTAGAACATGAGGAGGTAAAATTGCTTCTCTTCCGTAGACGAGAAAGAAAGGAGAATTACCAATAGAGTTTTTTAGAGTCACCCTATCATCCCAGAGTGCATTAAAAAGCACGTTGTGCCAGTTCTTGTGGTTTTCAGACATTGTCCTCTTGATGATCTTGATTAAATTTTTATTCGTTGATTCTTCTAGGCCATTTCCTGGGGGGTAATAGCTCGCAGAATACTTAAGTTTGATCCCTTTCTGCAAAGAAAAAACACTCATATCGAGGGACAAAAAGTAAGAATCATTATCAAAGACCAAACATTCGGTAATGCCGAATCTAGTAATGAAATTCGTGTTAAGGAAGGATATCACCTGATTAGTGTTTACCACTTTTAGCAGTGCAACCTCAGACCATATGGTAAAATAATCTGTTTTTGTAATGATGTATTTATGCTACTGTGAATAAGTGGGTTTAATTGTCCCTATGATGTCGAGACCCCATTGCTGAAAAGGTGAATCCACCGAAACAAACTGCAAAGGGAATGCTGCATTTTTTACTCGTCCAATAGCCTTTTGGCAGATTATTCATTTACAACATCCTACATGGGCATATTTGAACAATGTGGGACAACAGTACCCAACCCTTAATACCTTGTGAGCAGTGTTTTCTCCACCGAAGTGCCCACTGGATTCACCTGCATGAAGTTCAGATAATACTTTCTCTGTTTCATCTCTTTCCAAACAATGTATGAGAACACTATCAAAATTATTACGGAATAATACGTTATTTACCAACTGGAAAGGTGCAGATTTTAACCTCAATGCTCTTCTCTTTTTTGGATCTAGATGGTGAGGAGAAGAACCATGTGTTAAATAAAACCTAATATCATCAAACCAAGAATTAACAACAACTTGTGTACAACGGATCTGATTTTCACTATGTTGATTTATAGTTGAGACATTAATTTGACTCTGTCGTTCTTCAACTGAATCAACCACTAGTTTTCATAGGCCTTGACATCTGACAATTTATGCAAGGGTTATTTCGAGGTCAAACTCTTCTACCAATGTCATCCAGTTTGCCCATTTTTCACCCAAGTCCTTTTGTACTAACAAGTTTCTAACAGTTGGATAAGGAACAATGACTTTAGTTCTGGATTTCGGCAAATATGATCAAAAATGTTTCACTGCTTTGAAAACTGCATAGGCCTGTTGATCTACAACTGGGTAGTTAAGCTCTCCTCCTTTGAAAGATGAGCTCATGAAGGAAATGGAGATTTCATTTCTTTCAGCTTTCTTTTGGGTCAACACAGCAGCATAAGATTGGTCAGAGGTGGAAGTGTAAAGAGTGAAATCATATGATAAATCAGGACTCATCAAGGAAGGGGCTTCCACTATGGATTTTTTTATGTAATCAAAGGCTTGATTTTCCCGTGGTCCCCAACGATACTAAACATCCTTTTTAATTAAATTCTACAAAGGCCTTACCATTTATGAGAAACTTGGGACAAACCTTTTGACAAAATTAATTTGGCCTAAAAAGGATTGCATAGATTTTTTGGAGGAGGGGGGTGGAAGTTTGGCAATGGCTTGAGTTCTTTCAGGATCGATGATCATCCTGTAAATGGATACTATGAACCCGAGAAGTTTTCCTTGTTCTACTGCAAATATTGACTTCTTAGGGTTGAGAGATATGTCGTACTTGCGGCATCATTCTAGCACAACCCTAAGGGGAGAAAAGTGATGTTTCTTGTTTTTGGAGAAAATAGTAACATCATCAAGATAGACCACTACAAATTGATTTATGAGACCATGAAAAGAAATATCCATTTCTCTCTGGAAAGTGGCCCCGACATTTATAATCCCAAAAGGAATCTTCTTATAGGCATAAGTGTCCCATGGGGTACGAAAAGTGGTTTTCAACTGGTCTGGTGGAGACATGAGGACCTAGTTGTATCCCAAAAAATTGTCTAGTAGTTATAGTCTTTCAGAACCAGATACCTGTTGAATAATTTGTTGCATTGGAGGAATAGGATAATTGTCTTTCTTAGATGCCCGGTTTAGGTTATGAAAATTGACACAGAGTCAAATTTTGCCACTTTTCTTCCTTACATGAACTAGGTTGGGCACCCATTGTGTGTGTCTCACTGGGAATATTATCTTCTCATTTAATAATTTGTTCATTCCTTTCTTGACAGTGGGTTCCAATTTTGGGTGCATCTTTCTTAATTTTTGCTGAAAAGACTGAGTTTGCAATTTGATGGGGCTGATATGTTGTATTATATTAGGATCAAAATTTTTTAAATCATCATATGTCCAGGCAAAAACATCCTTAATTTCTTTAAATAGTTTTATAAATCGAATCATTCTTGCTCGGAGCATCCCATTCCCAAATTGATCTTTTGAGGATTATCCTTAGTCCTTAGATTTATCATTTTGTAAGTCAAGGAAGAACTGTTCGTTTTACAATTAATTGATCCTGTAAATCTATCATGCAAATCATAGAACGTTTCTATTCTTACAACGGATTTGGGAATAGAGTTTACCAGATCAGACATTGATTTAGGAGATCTAGGATATGATATTACCGTGAAGTTACATAGATTTTCATCGTGAGTGCCTTCATCGATAATTGCACCTTGGAAAGTGTCCTCCATATGCAAGAAGTTGATGATTTGTTGTTCATCGTCAAACACTCTCCAATTGGTGATGTTGTCTGGGATCGACGGCCTAAACAATAATTCAATCAAAAATGCATTTAGAGAAAGACCTTCTGTAGGCAAAAGTTTGGAAGCGACATTATGCAATAAATCAGCTTCCAAATTACTTAGTCTAGGAATGGAATTGATGTTAAATGCTGAAAATTTTTGTATCAAACTCCATAAATTGGTTTGGTAAACTTTTAGATGTGGTGACAAGCAGTGTATGGAATTCCTTACCTACCTGACCATGATTTCCAAGTCACTGAATGCTATTAAATTTGTTACGTCCATGTCCAAGGCTTTCTTAATCCCTTGTAGAAGTGCTTCATATTCAACAGTATTATTATTGCACTCAAACTCTAATCGACAAGCAATGAAATTATTAGCACTTGTGGGGTCGATGAGTACACATCCTGCACCGGCTCCTTTCTTGGATTTGGACCCATTGAAGTAAAGTCACCATATCTGAACTTCGTCAGTAGTGTTTGACACATTTGGCAAGGCTATTGATTGAGTACAGGTTATGAGCATTGATTGTTGCTCCAGATTGGTGATGGGGAAAGTTTCAGCCATGAAATTACCAGAGAATGTGTTCATTCCCTACATTTCAAGTGAATTAGTGGAAGCAGTAAATGGTTCATTTGCATCATTCAAATCTGTCATGGTGTGCTTGAGATAACGTTCATGGTTAATCCTAATTTTATTTGGCTGTCCATTTTCTGGCAGCCATAAATGTGACCATTTTGTTGCAAAGTAACCATGTAATTTCTCAGACGAATGCCTGCTAAAAAATAAACCATAGACTTCGGGCTTGTCAACAACAATGATTTCAATAATCTGGTGAACCTTAGTATTAGAATATAACCTAATGAGCACATTCTTTAGTTCACCAATTACCTTAACATTCGTCTGATCGAGCTGAATGATTTTAAGACTAGAAGGATGAACTTCTACATTAATTTTTTGGAAAACAGATAAAGGCATCACATTTGATGATGTGCCAGAATCTACCATGCAATTATGTACATTTCTGTTAAAAATTTCAAAAGTTAACAAGAAAAAAGGGACATTTTTGCGAGTATTAACAACAGAATTCTGTTGATTTTTAGTCGTTGTCCCTGAAACTACTTTATCTACATTTGATACAGTTTTTTCAGTGCGATCTCTTTTATCTGGGGGTTTAGGTCTCGTTTTAGTAGGGATCTTATGAGCTATTTTAGAACTGATTTCTGCAATTTTCTTGTTGTTCAGATTGTTGTTTTTGCTATTTTTTGCGACGTTCTGAAGAATTTTTTGCAGAAGAAGAGGGAATTTCAAAAGTTCGTAAACAAAAATATTATCCTTGAGTTTTTTTAGGTATTCAATCAAATCATACTCTAAAATTGTTGCTGCTAAATTCTATTTTGTTTCAACTTGTTTCAATTGTTTCGGGGGCACATTATTACTCATTTTGGAAGAGGGTTTACTCTGTGTTTTTCTTTTGGTGTTGTAAGGATGGATAGTTTCAAAATTTGCTTGAAAAATACTATCAGAGAAATGCTCAAAGATATTGGGAGATGACTCCTATTCTTCAAGTACTTCTTCTTCAACTATGTCTTCCAAAATTTTAGGAGGGACCAAGTTATCATGTGCTTCAAGGATAGTTTGTAGAGTGTATTGTAAGCTTTCAAAATTTAGACCTTCAGGGGTCAGATTTGGCCAGTTGGGGGGAAAAGGATTTCTAAAAGGAGGTTTAAAACTTCCTTTGCTTGATGATGATTCTTTGGCTGATCTCTTCAAGTCTACTACTTGATTCGACAATTTTTGGACAACCTTTTGCAAACTTTCTAAGTCTGAATTTTCTGATTGGGTTTTGGTTTGGGGAGGCCTAGTAAGAATTTCTATTTTCTTCTTAGAAGATGGGGTTATTTTTGCCTCATTGCTAAGATTATCTTTCAAGCTCAAATTGTCTTTTTCGATTTGGTTTGCCTCCTCAAAGGTTTCCAGTAACGTGGACTTTTTAGATATTTTAACCCAAATTGCTATATTATTATGTAGAGATTTAGTGTAATATTCTACAATAAGGATTTTTGCTGGCATTGAATCAGTGGGAGTTCGGTTTTTTTACGTGAGGAAACTTTGGTTAAAATATTTTACTTTCTCCTTAGGGTTCATTTTTAAGCTATAAAGTTCCATAACTAAGACTTCATGAGATTTATCAACTCCGAACTTCTCTAAGAAACAGGTTTCAAATCTATCCCAATATACAATGGTGTCAGGTTGTTGGGAAAAATACCATGTAGAGGCATTGCCCTCAAACGTGTAAGGAAAAAGTCTACATACTACATATTCATGTTCTACACTTCGGAGTCTAATGGCTAGCATGAATTTCTTTATGTGATCTTCGACAATTTTTTTAGAATATGGATCGAGCTTAGGTAACCATTTCTTTGGGTGTTTTGGTCAAGGGTGCTCGAGTCCAGGTATAGCCACAACATCTTGATCAAGCCATGACCTGGTGAGATTGTCTTGGTTTTCCATGGGTGTAGGTGGTGTCGAAGGCTGAGATGGTTCAGACGAGGAACTGCCTTCGTCGAAAGATTCTCCTCCAGAAGAGGATGGAGATGAATGATGTCCAGAAGGTAGAATACAAGATTACCCAGCTCCAAGAGTAGGTGTATCAGTAGTATTGATAGTATCATCTCCTAGAGGGTTTAAAAGCAGACCAATGCCTTCAAGTTGTTCTCTGATAATAGAGAAATATAAGGGTTGATTCAATGGTGTACCAGGTTGTCTGATATGGGCCAAAGCACTATGTGTCCTTACGAGTGATTGACGAACAGTTTATTATACATCAGCCCCTTGAGGGTTTGGTTTTACCGGCTCGATGAGAATTTGGGGATTTTCGTTCAAGGTAGCTGTTGTTTCAGAAGTAATGTTGTTGTGGGAATGACTCTGCATTACTATAGGGGAGTGAGTGTGTGGGGGAGGAGTCTTGCAACTTCCACGTGCAATCAATTGTATTCAGGCCCTCCTTCTAGCACCATTTTTTGGCAGGCGAAATTGACCGTCCATCAACTGGAAGAATGAGTCTGGTCTAGGGTTGCCTAAATAACCCAATATGTTTGGTGTAACACGTTCTGACGATTTTAATGGCTTCGTTGGCCAGTCTAAAATCCTAAAAATAAAATGAAAAGAAAGGAATAACTAAACTAATTTTAACAGCTATATATTATATATATATGCATATGCTTTTATATAACTACTGTAGGTATTTTAAACAGAAAAAAATACTAATATCACTTATATACATCATTTACAAATTCCATGTTTTAATCAAAACTTATGAAATCAAATGAGGAAGTTATTTCTATTAAGAAGTAGATAAAGAAAGCACATTTAATTTTTTTTTTGTTTTCCTTTAAAAAATCTAACAAATCTTGCATTGAATATACTATGAAACATAGACGTGTGGGTAGTCAAAAGATGAACCATACATCCTGGTTTCATGAATATGTAAATGACATAATTAAGAAAAAAAAGAGAGGCTAACCTGTCAATGAGTTAGTGAGGTGTATCCAAGAGTCTTCATGAGTGAAGAACATCCAACTGCCACGTCCAAGAGAAAAATATGTAATGAACCTTGTGACTGTTCTAAATAAATTCAAAACATGTATTGGCAGCTTAAGTTTTAATGACAAAGGAGGAAACACAAACATAACCCTGTGATCTTATAATTGCATATAATTACAGTGAGATAAATCTGCAAGTAACCTATGCACTTCATCATTCAATCAAAATTCAAAAAAAAATCCTATCATTCTAATCGGAGATATGATCATAACATTTATATTTTGAGCAACAAATTACAGACAATATTTATAATATAAATATCCTACACATAATAGATCATTAAGTCTAAAGCTATATGACATATTAATGTATTAGGATTAGCAAAACATAAATGAAAACATCATTAACAAAAGGATAAAGCAAAATTGCATATATGTTGTTTCATTAAGCCTTAGAATCACTCGTTCATCTTCTGCCCTCAGTGAAGATGATTTCCATTACAAAATATGGAGTATTTAAAGATTTTACTAAGGCTAAACTTCCTATATTCTAAGATAGGATCAGATATCAAAAAGATCTTAAAATTACAAATATAGAGTGCTTAGACCCACTCAAGATCAAATTAAATCTTCAAAAATTATGAGGATTTTCTCCTATTTACAAAATAAGAAAAAATAATATATATGATCGACTAAGTCCAGCATGCTCCATCCCATAAGATCAACATCAAATACATCCTATCCTAAAAAAATGAAATGAGCAAGTCAAATATTTTATTAACCAATAATTCCTAAATCTTATATGAGAAATTAACTTGGCTACAGAATCTCTCGAGTCTGTAGCCAATCTTATTATTGGTAACAAAAATCTAAATCGATCTAGATTAATTAGAAAAATAACAAAAAAGCGTAACTGTGATAAAAACCAATCTTACCATTCAACTAAAAACAACATTTGAATCACAATATATTAGAATTGATCACGGCTTGACACTGTCAACGTTTTTTATAATGATATTGCCTGTCCTTTTCAAACACTTTTCTTGTCTTTGTGCATTGGCCTTGAGATCATGGTTTTCGTTTGCCAAGGATTCATTGAGAGTCATGAGAGTTTTGATCCTTGATTGAAGGATGGGGATGTCTGTATAGTACTGCCCTATCCATTGCAAGCAAACTTCACAAGGAACAACATGGGCGATCTCTTGAGAAAATGTGTAATTGTGTGGTAAAACATCATTTCTATCCACTGTCGTCATTTGACTGAGTTTAATACCTGCAAACCCTTTGATATTTTTTAAACACGGTGGGAGATTATCGAAATAATCAAATGGTTGATTAATATCTAGTTTGAAACAATTCAGATCTTCCTCTTCCAAAAACTTTTCAATCTCGGAGTCAGAGTTATCATGGATATTGATCGTTTTGATCGAGATCACATGAGCTTTGGATCTATTACACAGACTCCCTGAAATGAGTCGACCAACCTTCTTGTTATGAAACCCTAACACAGTTTGAGTGTTCTTCGACTATGTGTGTGGGTTTCTACTGTTGGATTTTACAGCAGGTTCAGGGTATAAAATCGGCTCATGGAGAGGAGTTTCAATCAACTCAGAACTAATATCTTGTTGCCCACATAAAATTTGATCGGACAATGCCTCTTCATAAGGATTTTCATTCAAAATATCTGGGTTTCCAATTTAGAAATTAAGAGGTTTATCTACCATAGGCTTATCCATTACAGGGGTCTCTACATGATTTATTGTAACAAAACCATTATGAGTTACGAAAGCATCCCAATCATCACCAAGTGTTTTCAAATGATGAACTAACAGTAATTTAATAAAACCATGGTGAAAGAGGATGGAATCCAATTTTTGTTTCTTGGATCTCTTTGACATTATATACAAACTTCTTAGCAGGTAAAACAACACATTTAAATGGAAGCCAATAAAATGCATGAGTAGTCGCACATGGTAAAGGAAGACCAGGCCATAACAGCCTTCACAGGTAATGAATTTTTTTAAAACTATTAGTAAAACATGCCATCTAACCTTGAGTAGGGAGACCGGAATACCTTTGTCACAACACTCAATTTTTTTGGAGGTGATGAATAGACTGCAGGGTACTTCATCCAACTTCGAATTTTTAAACCATTTTTTACCAATGAGAGAGAGTCTTGTTGCTTCGCTCAGAAATTCTTCGGTGATTTCCAACTGAACATCACTTACCTTGGCTCTGCATCCATCAAATGTAAGGGCGAATTCTTTGTCCACTCCCAAATTATAACCCTGAAACTTCTTAATAAACATATCCCAACCCTGGCTCTTCAGATCCTCACTCACATCATCATACAACAACAAAGTTTGGGAGTCGTTTGGCTCAAATCGGATGAAAGGGGCCATGAGGATTTGAACATATGGTAAGAGAAGTAACCCAAAATAATTTTGGGCTTAAGCGATAGTAGGAATAGAGACAAGTCTAAGATGATAACAAAGGAGCAAAACTAGCAATCACACCAGCACGACCACAATATAAGAATAAGGGTTTCAGACACGAAATTCGGGCACTTATGGTGATGAACGTTTTGGATACAGAGCATAACAATAGACCTTGATCTGTCATGAGAGGCCCATCAATTCAAACTGTCAGCTAAAATGAAGTGCAGGGTACGATCGGGGTGTGTTTAATTCCCATGACAAGTAATCAGTATATTTGATTTGCAAAGGTTAAAAAAAATATATTTTTTTGTAAACCAAAGCCAATCGATTCTTGGTATATTTAAAAAGGATGCAAAATACAAAATTACAATCCAAGAGAAACTAAAAATAATTATTTCATTGATATATGATAAGCTAAAAGAAAAACAAAATTCATGAAAAGAGATGTAAGCACATCGACCCTTTTAAAGACCAAGCCTTAGATAGAATTGTAATACGATTTTAAGTTTTAATGCTTGATTCATGCTTTCTGTCATGAATCAAGCATGAAAATGCAAGATAAAAATAAATAYGAACAATCAAAACATCCTTTTTACAACCGAATAGTCACCTCCAAATAGAAATATTTATAGGATGAGGCGTAGGCAACTACATGTATTGTCATTTGTCRCTTGAAAAAACAAAAAATCATGTAGGGCTGCCAACACAACTGCGACCATAAAATTGGCTAAGTATRGAAAGGAACAACAGTCGGTCAGATACATCATGTGAKGATATAGATGAAGATGTATATATGTCATCCTGCCAATGCTGGAACCCACGATCATAGAAAGGCGACTAAGTAAATAACCAAAAAGCGATAATACACAGGAAGAAGAAAAGTGAAAAAGGACTAAGGAGTCCACGGTGGAATTGTAGATCATGGAAATTTTGAGAGCAAGACGTATATCATTGAACAAGAAGAAGTAGAGTTCAAAAGCGCCAACCCGACAATCGCGACCATAAAATTGGCTAAGTATGGAAAGGAACAATGGTCGGTCGGGTTCTTCATGTGAGGATATAGATGGAGATGAAGATATGTTAACCTGCCAACACTGGAACCCGTGATCATAGAAAGGAGAATAAGTATATAAATAGAAATCGATAATACATGGGAAGAAGAAAAGGCAAAAAGGGTTAAGTATCTCACAGAAGAACATCTAATGCTCTCTTATTATTGCAAATTCTTTCGAACCCCTGGTGAGTTCTCACTAGTAAAGGAATAAATTGCAGATCGCAGAAGCTCTTTGGGTGCAAGATGTATATGATGGAACATGGGACATAGGCATTGGATACCGCAAACCCAGGACCCAGTGATCAGATAATTGGCTAAGTATTGAAAGGGATCGCGGTCGGTCAGGCTCATGGTGTGGAGATATAGATAAAGAGTTGCCAATTTGCGAATCCATGAGGTTATGATCATATAGTTGCAACTAAATATAGAACCACTAAGGGATAATAGAGGGGGGGAAAAGAGAAAAATTAAGAGTTTTTATACATTTCTGCGAACAAATTGTATACTACAGAACTCCATGCACTGTTTGTAGCTCGCGAAAGATTCAAAACACAATTTTCAGGCCGTCAATGTGGGAACCCGCAATCACAAAAGTGTGCAAGTATGGAACATGAAAATGCTGGTCGGGACTTGATTTCACTAATATACTGAAATTTGTAATAGCTTTTCCATTACCTGGGAAGATCTTCTTTGCATGTTTCTAGACAAGTTCTGTAATGATGGTTGGTTGTCAAGAATTTTACTTATTAATGATGATTTTTACGGTTGTTGCATGATGTCGTTTTAGTATTAAACCTTTGGTGTTTCATATCTAGAAAGAAGTACAAGGATGGGAAGAACAGGAAACAATTACTACGAGTTGGAATTTTTGTGAACCCACCAACGCAAGGATGCAAAATAGGGTGACAAGGTTTTCCCAGAAGACGCAAGGCCCCGACGACCAAATTATATAGCTCAGAACATTTGAATTTATAATGTGTAACATGGAAGAGGGGACGATGTAGGAGTCTGGTAGTCAATTTGTATATGGCATAGGAGGGGGCGCCAATTCTTTTGTACCAATGTGTCCAGTTGTCACTAGTAAGAGCATAGTTAGTGTATATTAGGAAGGATGCGAAGTTGGTGGGGATGGAAGGCAACGATAGATATTTTGAGCAATATTAATGTATATGAGGAACCCAGGGTGGAATTTTAGATCACAGATGTCTTGAGTGAAAGATGTATATCACGGAACAATAAACAACTTAGTTCATAAGCATCAACCCACCAACCGCGGCCATAAAATTGGCTAAATATGCAAAGGAAGAGTAGTCGGTCGGATTCGTCATGTGAAGATATATATGGAGGTGAAGACATATTAGCCTGTCAACCCTGGAACCGGATATCATAGAAAGGAGGCTAAGTATATACCTAGAAAGCAATAATGGACGGGAAGAAGAAAAGGAGAGTTTGTATGTGCCAACTTGGAAACCACGGCCATAAAATTGACTAAGTATGGAAATGAACACTCATCAGTTGGATTCGTCATGTGAGGATATAGATGGAGATGAAGATATGTCATCCCGCCAACCCTGCAACCCGTGATCATAGAAAGATGACTAAGTATATAACCAGAAAGAGATAATGGACGGGAAGAAGAAAAGGGGAAAAGGGCTAAGTATCTCACAATAGAAAATCAATTTTTTTGTTTATTAATGCTGATGTTTTCAAACCCCTGTTGGGTTCTCATTAGTAAAAGAATAAACTACAGATCATGAAATTTCTTTGGCTTCAAGATGTATATGACGTAATAGGGGACATAGGTGTTGGATACCGCAAACCCGGGACCTGGTGGCCATATAATAGGCTAAATATTGGTCAAGAGAAAGTTTTGATATTTATTTCAATAGTATTCATATTAATATATATTAATGGATTATTTATGTTTCAAATGCAAATCATCTCCCAATTTGCAGGATGTTGTTTGGTTCACAAATTTTGTTCAAACCATGAAAGTTTTGACTTCAAGATGTATATAACGCAACAAGAAGTAGCAGAGTTCAAAAGAGCCAAACTGGAAACCACAACCATAAAATTAGCTAAGTATTGAAAGGAACAACGGTAGGTCAGATTCATCATGTGAGGATATAGATGGAGATGAAGATATGTCATCCCGCCAACCTTGGAACCTGCGATCATAGAAAGGTGACTAATTATATAACTAGAAAGAAATAAAAAACAGAAAGAAGAAAAGGGGAAAATAACTAAGTATCTCACATAAGAAAATCTTCTTCCTTTATTAATGCCAAGCTTTTCTAACCCCTGGTGAGTTATCACTAGTTAAAGCATAAATTACAGATCATGGAAGTTCTTTGTCTGCAATATGTATATGACAGAACAAGGGACATAGCTATTGGACATCGCAAACCGGGGGCCCAATGGCCAGAAGGTCAGTTATTACTATTGAAAGAATAAATTTCATATCACGAAAGTTCTTTGGTTGCAAGATGTATATGATAGATTAGGGGACATAGTTGTTGAATAATGCAAACCCGGGACCTGGTGGCCAGATAATTGGCTAAGTTTTGGCTAAGAGGAATTTTTTATATTTATTCCAATAGTACTCATATTAGTATATATGCACAGATATTATCGAATAGAAGAAGTTGCAATATATGAAAGAAATTGAATAGGAACATGGAGTCAACACTTTAGTTGCCTTGTTGTAAGTCATTAATTAAGTCTATTTATGGTTCCTTAAGAATGAAATCTGGATGGGTCATCCAATTTATTTCTTTAAGTATAGGGCCGACGCCACATAAGTATGGCCTATGACAAATTATTCTTGCATGTAAAATGTAAGCAACGAATAGAGTAGCCTTTGTCGTCCATGTTTAACGAAACATAGAAAAAAAAGGTACAAAATAAAATGAAAAGAAATACAAGATATTGGAAAACACCATAAAAAAAAACCGTGAATATTCTATATTCAAATAAGATGGGTTACAAAATACAATTGAGATTATTTGCCACAATGATTGCGATTTGGCCTGTCACCAACCAATAAAAAATATGAATAATGATGAAGCTTGTTGACAATCTTCTTTGTAAATTCTAACCTTGTACAATATCTACTGCAAACTGATATTCAGAAAAGAACAGAAAAGATACAATGGCAAATACAAACATTACACAGAGATTTTTCACCTGGAAACACAAACCGGGAAAACCAGCATATATTATATTGATACACTTGTGTTACATTGTTTACAATACAATATACATATAGGAGCCAGCGGCATCCAAAACCCTAACCCAATGACCTGGATTAGTCCAAAACCCTAATTCCTTAACCGGAAATAGAAAACCATCGGCAAAAACCATGTGCCGA